>JAJLRB010001105.1:0-36142 GCA_020976825.1 Odocoileus hemionus
TCAACACTAGTGTTTGTCCAGCGAAGTCAGGAACCTGTCGAATTACGAGGGACACCTCAGGAAGCTCTTAGAGGCTTTGCAGGGCCAAAGGGACGCTTCTCGAGGTGAGGCTGGGAGACCCAGGGTCCCTTTCAAGTAGCCACAGCGATATGGGTATTCCTGTCAGTGTTCAAGAGGAGTCAGGCATCGTCAGCATTTGAAGCAGTGAACTCTGTGTGCTGCTCGAGGTGTCAAAGGCATGTGAGGCATTCCCTCGAAAGGAGTCGGGGACCTGGGCTTTCTCTAGGGACTCCACAGGGGATTCAGACATCCCTTCACCTTGTGAGATGAAAGAAGAGCCTGTATTCAAGCCACTGCAAAAAAACCCGGCCTCCTTTCCAGTCAGGGCTTCTCAGTGTATATTCCACTTGAGGCAGCAAAATCAGGGTCCCTCCCTCACACCTACTGCTGAGAGAAGCCTCCTCTTGAGGGGATTGTGGAAAGTTGGCATACGTCTTGAGTCTAATCCAGGCAATCAGCTCTCATCTCCACGCAATTTGGTGGCCCACGGAGCATTCCTCGAGTTGCTCTGCTGAACTTGGTATTCCTCTAGACTTGGCACGTTGTTCTCGGGGAAACTCTGGAGATGCCTAAAAGAAGTCAAGCCACTGGTCGTGTTTGATGGGGAACGGGGGATGGCTCTGGAGTCAAGGCAGGGAATCGGGCCTCATCTCGAGTTGATTTGGTACATGGAGCTCCTTCAGTGATGCTTGTGTGACCTCAGGGTCCCTCTCTAGTTGTGACAGTGTTCTTGCGGATTGTCTCGAGATCCATCAAGCAAGTCGAGGCTCCTTACATTTTTCATGGGGATCACGGGATTGCTCTGCATGCAGTGCAGGGGAATCGGGGCTCATCTCGCATTGACGGGGAAGTCTCATGGTTTTTCTCGAGTTGCGGCGGGGATCTGTGGTATATTCTCGAGTTACGGCGGGGATGGCCCTTCAAAAATCGTGTTTGTCCAGCGACATCAGGACTCCTGTCGTGTTACGAGGGACACCTCAGGAATCTCTTCGAGACTTGGCAGGGCCAAAGGGACGCTTCTCGAAGTGAGGCGGGAGAGCCAGGTTCCTTTCCAGGAGCCACAGAGATATTGTGATTCCTGTCAATGTTCACGAGGAGTCAGGGATCGTCACCTTTTGAAGCAGTGAACTCTGCGTGCCGCTCGAGGTTTCAAAGGCATGTGAGGCATTCCGTCGAAAGAAGTCGGGGACCTAGGGCTTTCTCTAGGGACTCCACAGGGGATTGAGACATCCCTTCACCTTATGAGACGAAAGATGAGCCTCTATTCAAGCCATTGCAAGGATACCAGGCCTCCTTTCCAGTCAGGTCTTCTCGGTGTATATTTCACTTGAGGCAGCATACTCAGCATCCCTCCTTCACACCTACTGCTGAGAGAAGCCTCCACTGGAGTGGCTTGTGGAAAGTTTGCATACGTCTTGAGTCTTAGCCAGGCAATCAACTCTCATATCCAGGCAATTTGATGTCCACAGAGCATACTTCGAGTTGCTCAGCTGAACTTGGTATTCCTCTAGGCTTGGCACGTTGTTCTCGGGGAACCTCTGGAGTTGCCTAAATAAATTCAAGCCACTGGTCATTATTGATGGGAATCGGGGGATGGCTCTGGAGTCAAGGCAGGGGAATCGGGCCTCATCTCAATTGGATTTGGGGTACATGGAGCTCTTTTGCAATGCCTGTGTGACCTCAGGGTCCCCTCTCTACTTGTGACAGTGTTCTTGTGAATTGTCTCGAGATCCATCAAGCAAGTCGAGGCTCCTTATATGTTTCATGGGGATCACGGGATTGCTCTGCATGCAGTGCAGGGGAATCCATCCTTATCTCACTTTGATGTGGAAGTCTCATGGTTTTTCGCGAGTTGTGGCAGGGACCTGGGGTATATTCTCGAGTTACGGCGGGGATGGCCCTTCAACACTCGTGTTTGTCCAGCGACATCAGGACTCCTGTCGAGTTACGAGGGACACCTCAGGAATCTCTTCGAGGCTTGGCAGGGCCAAAGATACACTTTTCGAGGTGAGGCGGGAAACCCAGGGTCCCTTTCCAGGAGCCACAGGGATATTGTGATTCCTGTCAATGTTCAAGAATAGTCAGGCATCGTCAGCTTTTGAAGCAGTGAACTCTGTGTGCCGCTCGAGGTGTCAAGGTCATGTAAGGTATTCCGTTGAAAGGAGTCGGGGACCTAGGGCTTTCTCTAGGGACTCCACAGGGATTCAGAAATCCATTCACCTTGTGAGATGAAAGAGGAGACTGTATTCAAGTCACTGCAAGGAAACCCGGCCTTCTTTTGAGTCAGGGCTTCTAGGTGTATATTTCACTTAAGCCAGCAAATTCATTGTCCCTCCCTCACACCTACTGCTGATAGAAGCCTTCTCTTGAGGGGCTTGTGGAAAGTTGGCATACGTCTTGAGTCTACACCAGGCAATCAGCTCTCATCTCCAGGCAATTTGGGGTCCACGGAGCATTCCTCGAGTTGCTCTGCTGAACTTGGTATTCCTCTAGGCTTGGCACGTTGTTCTCGGGGAACCTCTGGAGTTGCCTAAATAAATTCAAGCCACTTGTCATTATTGGTGGGAATTGGGGGATGGCTCTGGAGTCAAGGCAGGGGATTCGGGCCTCATCTCGAGTTGATTTGGGGTTCATGCAGCTCCTTCGCTATGCTGGTGTGACCTCAGTGTCCCTCGCTACTTGTGACAGTGTCCTTGAGGATTTTCGCGAGATCTATCAAGCAAGTCGAGGCTCTTACATGTTTCATGGGGATCACGGGATTGCTCTGCATGCAGTGCAGGGGAATCGTGCCTCATCTCGCTTTTAGGGGGAATTCTCATTGTTTTTTCTCGTGTTCCGGTGTGGACCTGGGGTATAATCTAGAGTTAAGGCGGGGATGGACCTTCAACACTAGTGTTTGTCCAGCGAAGTCAGGAACCTGTCGAATTACGAGGGACACCTCAGGAAGCTCTTAGAGGCTTGGCAGGGCCAAAGGGACGCTTCTCGAGGTGAGGCTGGAGACCCAGGGTCCCTTTCAAGTAGCCACAGCGATATGGGTATTCCTGTCAGTGTTCAAGAGGAGTCAGGCATCGTCAGCATTTGAAGCAGTGAACTCTGTGTGCTGCTCGAGGTGTCAAAGGCATGTGAGGCATTCCCTCGAAAGGAGTCGGGGACCTAGGGCTTTCTCTAGGGACTCCACAGGGGATTCAGACATCTGTTCACCTTGTGAGATGAAAGAAGAGCCTGTATTCAAGCCACTGCAAAAAAACCCGGCCTCCTTTTGAGTCAGGGCTTCTCAGTATATATTCCACTTGAGGCAGCAAAATCAGGGTCCCTCCCTCACATCTACTGCTGAGAGAAGCCTCCTCTTGAGGGGATTGTGGAAAGTTGGCATACGTCTTGAGTCTAATCCAGGCAATCAGCTCTCATGTCCACGCAATTTGGTGGCCCACGGAGCATTCCTCGAGTTGCTCTGCTGAACTTGGTATTCCTCTAGACTTGGCACGTTGTTCTCGGGGAAACTCTGGAGATGCCTAAAAGAAGTCAAGCCACTGGTCGTGTTTGATGGGGAACGGGGGATGGCTCTGGAGTCAAGGCAGGGGAATCGGGCCTCATCTCGAGTTGATTTGTTGTACATGGAGCTCCTAAGTGATGCTGGTGTGACCTCAGGGTCCCTCTCTACTTGTGACAGTGTTCTTGCGGATTGTCTCGAGATCCATCAAGCAAGTCGAGGCTCATTACATTTTTCATGGGGATCACGGGATTGCTCTGCATGCAGTACAGGGGAATCGGGGCTCATCTCGCATTGACGGGGAAGTCTCATGGTTTTTCTCGAGTTGCGGCGGGGATCTGGGGTATATTCTCGAGTTACGGCGGGGATGGCCCTTCAAAAATCGTGTTTGTCCAGCGACATCAGGACTCCTGTCGTGTTACGAGGGACACCTCAGGAATCTCTTCGAGGCTTGGCAGGGCCAAAGGGACGCTTCTCGAAGTGAGGCGGGAGACCCAGGTTCCTTTTCCAGGAGCCACAGAGATATTGTGATTCCTGTCAATGTTCACGAGGAGTCAGGGATCGTCACCTTTTGAAGCAGTGAACTCTGCGTGCCGCTCGAGGTTTCAAAGGCATGTGAGGCATTCCGTCGAAAGGAAGTCGGGGACCTAGGGCTTTCTCTAGGGACTCCACAGGGGATTGAGACATCCCTTCACCTTGTGAGACGAAAGATGAGGAGCCTCTATTCAAGCCATTGCAAGGAAACCCGGCCTCCTTTCGAGTCAGGGCTTCTCGGTGTATATTTCACTTGAGGCAGCAACTCAGTCCCTCCCTCACACCTACTGCTGAGAGAAGCCTCCACTGAGTGGCTTGTGGAAAGTTTGCATACGTCTTGAGTCTAGCCAGGCAATCAGCTCTCATCTCCAGGCAATTTGATGTCCACAGAGCATACTCGAGTTGCTCTGCTGAACTTGGTATTCCTCTAGGCTTGGCACGTTGTTCTCGGGGAACCTCTGGAGTTGCCTAAATAAATTCAAGCCACTGGTCATTATTGATGGGAATCGGGGGATGGCTCTGGAGTCAAGGCAGGGGAATCGGGCCTCATCTCGAGTTGATTTGGGGTACATGGAGCTCTTTTGCAATGCTGGTGTGACCTCAGGGTCCCTCTCTACTTGTGACAGTGTTCTTGTGAATTGTCTCGAGATCCATCAAGCAAGTCGAGGCTCCTTATATGTTTCATGGGGATCACGGGATTGCTCTGCATGCAGTGCAGGGGAATCGTGCATCCTTATCTCGCTTTGAGGGGAAGTCTCATGGTTTTTCGCGAGTTGTGGCAGGGACCTGGGGTATATTCTCGAGTTACGGCGGGGGGATGGCCCTTCAACACTCGTGTTTGTCCAGCGACATCAGGACTCCTGTCGAGTTACGAGGGACACCTCAGGAATCTCTTCGAGGCTTGGCAGGGCCAAAGGGACACTTTCGAGGTGAGGCGGGAGACCCAGGGTCCCTTTCCAGTAGCCACAGGGATATTGTGATTCCTGTCAATGTTCAAGAGGAGTCAGGCATCGTCAGCTTTTGAAGCAGTGAACTCTGTGTGCTGCTCGAGGTGTCAAAGGCATGTAGGCATTCCGTCGAAAGGAGTCGGGGACCTAGGGCTTTCTCTAGGGACTCCACAGGGGATTCAGACATCCATTCACCTTGTGAGATGAAAGAGGAGACTGTATTCAAGTCACTGCAAGGAAACCCGGCCTTCTTTTGAGTCAGGGCTTCTCAGTATATTTCACTTGAGGCAGCAAATCAGGGTCCCTCCCTCACACCTACTGCTGAGAGAAGCCTTCTCTTGAGGGGATTTGTGGAAAGTTGGCATACGTCTTGAGTCTAACCAGGCAATCAGCTCTCATCTCCAGGCAATTTGGGGTCCACGGAGCATTCCTCGAGTTGCTCTGCTGAACTTGGTATTCCTCTAGACTTGGCACGTTGTTCTCGGGGAACCTCTGGAGTTGCCTAAAGGAAGTCAAGCCACTTTCATTATTGATGGGAACGGGGGATGGCTCTGGAGTCAAGGCAGGGGAATCGGGCCTCATCTCGAGTTGATTTGGGGTACATGGAGCTCCTTCGCTATGCTGGTGTGACCTCAGGGTCCCTCTCTACTTGTGACAGTGTTCTTGCGGATTGTCTCGAGATCCATCAAGCAAGTCGAGGCTCTTTACATTTTTCATGGGGATCACGGGATTGCTCTGCATGCAGTGCAGGGGAATCGGGCCTCATCTCGCTTTTAGGGGGAAGTCTCATGGTTTTTCTCGAGTTGCGGCGGGGACCTGGGGTATATTCTCGAGTTACGGCGGGGATGGCCCTTCAACACTCGTGTTTGTCCAGCGAAGTCAGGACTCCTGTCGAATTACGAGGGACACCTCAGGAATCTCTTCGAGGCTTGGCAGGGCCAAAGGGACGCTTCTCGAGGAGGCGGAGACCCAGGTCCCTTTCCAAGTAGCCACAGAGATATGGGTGATTCCTGTCAATGTTCAAGAGGAGTCAGGCATCGTCACATTTTGAAGCAGTGAACTCTGCGTGCCGCTCGAGGTGTCAAAGGCATGTGAGGCATTCCGTCGAAAGGAGTCGGGGACCTAGGGCTTTCTCTAGGGACTCCACAGGGGATTCAGACATCCCTTCACCTTGTGAGATGAAAGAAGAGCCTGTATTCAAGCCACTGCAAAAAAACCCGGCTCTTTTGAGTCAGGGCTTCTCGGTGTATATTCACTTGAGGCAGCAAAATCAGGGTCCCTCCCTCACACCTACTGCTGAGAGAAGCCTCCTCTTGAGGGGCTTGTGGAAAGTTTGGCATACGTCTTGAGTCTAATAGCCAGGCAATCAGCTCTCATCTCCAGGCAATTTGGTGTCCCACGGAGCATTCTTCGAGTTGCTCTGCTGAACTTGGTATTCCTCTAGGCTTGGCACGTTGTTCTCGGGGAACCTCTGGAGTTGCCTAAAGGAATCAAGCCACTGTCGTGTTTGATGGGGAATCGGGGGGATGGCTCTGGAGTCAAGGCAGGGGAATCGGGCCTCATCTCGATTGATTTGGGGTACATGGAGCTCCTTTTGCATGCTGGTGTGACCTCAGGGTCCCTCTCTACTTGTGACAGTGTTCTTGCGAATTGTCTCGAGATCCATCAAGCAAGTCGAGGCTCCTTACATGTTTCATGGGGATCACGGGATTGCTCTGCATGCAGTGCAGGGGAATCGGGGCTCATCTCTCACTTGATGGGGAAGTCTCATGGTTTTTCTCGAGTTGCGGCAGGGACCTGGGTATATTCTCGAGTTACGGCGGGGATGGCCCTTCAACAATCGTGTTTGTCCAGCGACATCAGGACTCCTGTCGAGTTACGAGGGACACCTCAGGAATCTCTTCGAGGCTTGGCAGGGCAAAAGGGACGCTTCTCGAGGTGAGGCGGGAGACCCAGGGTCCCTTTCCAGGAGCCACAGGGATATTGTGATTCCTGTCAATGTTCAAGAGGATAGTCAGGCATCGTCACTTTTGAAGCAGTGAACTCTGTGTGCCGCTCGAGGTGTCAAAGGCATGTGAGGTATTCCGTCGAAAGGAGTCGGGGACCTAGGGCTTTCTCTAGGGACTCCACAGGGGATTCAGACATCCCTTCACCTTGTGAGATGAAAGAGGAGCCTGTATTCAAGCCACTGCAAGGAAACCCGGCCTCCTTTTTGAGTCAGGGCTTCTCGGTGTATATTTCACTTGAAGCAGCAAATTCATTGTCCCTCCTCACACCTACTGCTGAGAAAGCCTTCTCTTGAGGGGCTTGTGGAAAGTTGGCATACGTCTTGAGTCTACACAGGCAATCAGCTCTCATCTCCAGGCAATTTGGGGTCCACAGGAGCATTCCTCGAGTTGCTCTGCTGAACTTGGTATTCCTCTAGGCTTGGCACGTTGTTCTCGGGGAAACTCTGGAGTTGCCTAAATAAATTCAAGCCACTTGTCATTATTGATGGGAATTGGGGGATGGCTCTGGAGTCAAGGCAGGGGAATCGGGCCTCATCTCGCGAGTTGATTTGGGGTTCATGCAGCTCCTTCGCAATGCTGGTGTGACCTCAGGGTCCCTCTCTACTTGTGACAGTGTTCTTGATGAATTGTCTCGAGATCCATCAAGCAAGTCGAGGCTCCTTACATGTTTCATGGGGATCACGGGATTGCTCTGCATGCAGTGCAGGGGAATCGTGCCTCATCTCGCTTTTAGGGGGAATTCTCATTGTTTTTCTCTCGTTCCGGTATGGACCTGGGGTATAATCTAGAGTTAAGGCGGGGATGGACCTTCAACACTAGTGTTTGTCCAGCGAAGTCAGGAACCTGTCGAATTACGAGGGACACCTCAGGAAGCTCTTAGAGGCTTTGCAGGGCCAAAGGGACGCTTCTCGAGGTGAGGCTGGAGACCCAGGGTCCCTTTCAAGTAGCCACAGCGATATGGGTATTCCTGTCAGTGTTCAAGAGGAGTCAGGCATCGTCAGCATTTGAAGCAGTGAACTCTGTGTGCTGCTCGAGGTGTCAAAGGCATGTGAGGCATTCCCTCGAAAGGAGTCGGGGACCTAGGGCTTTCTCTAGGGACTCCACAGGGGATTCAGACATCCCTTCACCTTGTGAGATGAAAGAAGAGCCTGTATTCAAGCCACTGCAAAAAAACCCGCCTCCTTTTGAGTCAGGGCTTCTCAGTATATATTCCACTTGAGGCAGCAAAATCAGGGTCCCTCCCTCACATCTACTGCTGAGAGAAGCCTCCTCTTGAGGGGATTGTGGAAAGTTGGCATACGTCTTGAGTCTAATCCAGGCAATCAGCTCTCATGTCCACGCAATTTGGTGGCCCACGGAGCATTCCTCGAGTTGCTCTGCTGAACTTGGTATTCCTCTAGACTTGGCACGTTGTTCTCGGGGAACTCTGGAGATGCCTAAAAGGAAGTCAAGCCACTGGTCGTGTTTGATGGGGAACGGGGGATGGCTCTGGAGTCAAGGCAGAGGAATCGGGCCTCATCTCGAGTTGATTTGTTGTACATGGAGCTCCTAAGTGATGCTGTGTGACCTCAGGGTCCCTCTCTAGTTGTGACAGTGTTCTTGCGGATTGTCTCGAGATCCATCAAGCAAGTCGAGGCTCATTACATTTTTCATGGGGATCACGGGATTGCTCTGCATGCAGTGCAGGGGAATCGGGGCTCATCTCGCATTGACGGGGAAGTCTCATGGTTTTTCTCGAGTTGCGGCGGGGATCTGTGGTATATTCTCGAGTTACGGCGGGGATGGCCCTTCAAAAATCGTGTTTGTCCAGCGACATCAGGACTCCTGTCGTGTTACGAGGGACACCTCAGGAATCTCTTCGAGACTTGGCAGGGCCAAAGGGACGCTTCTTGAAGTGAGGCGGGAGAGCCAGGTTCCTTTTCCAGGAGCCACAGAGATATTGTGATTCCTGTCAATGTTCACGAGGAGTCAGGAGTCACCTTTTGAAGCAGTGAACTCTGCGTGCCGCTCGAGGTTTCAAAGGCATGTGAGGCATTCCGTCGAAAGAAGTCGGGGACCTAGGGCTTTCTCTAGGGACTCCACAGGGGATTGAGACATCCCTTCACCTTATGAGACGAAAGATGAGCCTCTATTCAAGCCATTGCAAGGATACCAGGCCTCCTTTCCAGTCAGGTCTTCTCGGTGTATATTTCACTTGAAGCAGCATACTCAGCATCCCTCCTTCACACCTACTGCTGAGAGAAGCCTCCACTGGAGTGGCTTGTGGAAAGTTTGCATACGTCTTGAGTCTTAGCCAGGCAATCAACTCTCATATCCAGGCAATTTGATGTCCACAGAGCATTCTTCGAGTTACTCAGCTGAACTTGGTATTCCTCTAGGCTTGGCACGTTGTTCTCGGGGAACCTCTGGAGTTGCCTAAATAAATTCAAGCCACTGGTCATTATTGATGGGAATCGGGGGATGGCTCTGGAGTCAAGGCAGGGGAAACGGGCCTCATCTCGAGTTGATTTGGGGTTCATGCAGCTCTTTTGCAATGCCTGTGTGACCTCAGGGTCCCTCTCTACTTGTGACAGTGTTCTTATGAATTGTCTCGAGATCCATCAAGCAAGTCGAGGCTCCTTACAAGTTTCATGGGGATCACGGGATTGCTCTGCATGCAGTGCAGGGGAATCGGGCCTCATCTCGCTTTGAGGGCTAAGTCTCACGGTTTTTCTCGAGTTGCGGCGGGGACCTGGAATATATTCTCGAGATACGGCGGGGATGGATCTTCAACACTCGAGTTTGTCCACAGACGTCAGGACGCCTGTTTAGTTAAGAGGGAAACCTCAGGAATCTCTTCTAGGATTGGCAGGGCCAAAGGGACGCTTCTCGAGGTGAGGTTGGAGACCCAGGGTCCCTTTCCAGTAGTGAAAGGGATATTAGGATTCCTATCAATGTTCAAGAGAAGTCAGACATCGTCACATTTTGAAGCAGTGA
Organism: Odocoileus hemionus; assembly: GCA_020976825.1. Lineage (NCBI taxonomy): Eukaryota > Metazoa > Chordata > Mammalia > Artiodactyla > Cervidae > Odocoileus > Odocoileus hemionus. The sequence continues at coordinate 10,017 of JAJLRB010001105.1, forward strand.
ACTCTGCGTGCCTCTCGAGGTGTCAAAGGAATGTGAGGCATACCGTCGAAAGGAATCGGGGACCTAGGGCTTTCTCTGGGACTCCACAGGGGACTCAGACATCCCTTCACCTTGTGAGTGGAAAGAGGAACCTGTATTCAAGCCACTGAAAGTAAACTTGGTCTCCTTTCGAGTCAGGGCCTCTTGGTTTATATTCCACTTGAGGCAGCAAAATCATTTTCCCTCCCTCACACCTACTGCTAATAGAAGCCTTTACTTGAGGGGCTTGTGGAAAGTTGGCATACGTCTTGAGTCTAAGCCAGGCAATCAGCTCTCATCTCCAGGCAATTTGGTGTCCACGGAGCATTCCTCGAGTTGCTCTGCTGAACTTGGTATTCCTCTATGATTTGCAAGTTGTTCTCTGGGAACCTCTGGAGTTGTTTAAAGGAAGTCAAGGCACTGGTCGTGTTTTCTGGATAGCAGGGGATGGCTCTGGAGACAGGGCAGGGGAATCGGGCCTCATCTCGATTGGATTTGGGGTACATGGAGCTCTTTCCCAATGCCTGTGTGACCTCAGGGTCCCTTTCTACTTGTGACAGTATTCTTGCGAATTGTCTCGAGATCCATCAAGCAAGTCGAGGCTCCTTACATGTTTCATGGGGATCACGGGATTGCTCTGCATGTAGTGCAGGGGAATCCGTCCTCATCTCACTTTGATGTGGAAGTCTCATGGTTTTTCTCAAGTTGCGGCAGTGACCTGGGGTATATTCTGGAGTTACAGCGGGGATGGCCCTTCAACACTCATGTTTGTCCAGCGACGTCAGGACTCCTGTCGAGTTACGAGGGACACCTCAGGAATCTCTTCGAGGCTTCACAGGGCCAAAGGGACGCTTCTCGATGTGAAGCGGGAGGCCCAGGGTCCCTTTCCTTTAGCCACAGGGATATTGGGATTCCTGTCAATGTTCAAGAGGAGTCAGGCATCGTCACCTTTTGAAGCAGTGATCTCTGTGTGCCGTTCGAGGTGTCAAAGGCATGTGAGGCATTCCGTCGAAAGGAATCGGGGACATAGGGCTTTTGCTAGGGACTCCACAGGAGATTCAGACTTCCCTTCAACTTGTGAGATGACAGTGGAGCCTGTATTCAAGCCATTGCAAGGAAACCCGGCCTTCTTTCGAGTCAGAGCTTCTCGGTGAATATTCAACTTGAGGCAGCAAACTCAGGGTCCCTCCCTCACTCCTATTGCTGAGAGAAGCCTTCTCTTGAGGGGCTTGTGGAAAGTTGGCATACGTCATGAGTCTAAGCCAGGCAATCAGCTCTCATCTCCAGGCAATTTGGGGGCCCACGGAGCATTCCTCGAGTTGCTCTGCTGAACTTGGTATTCCTCTAGACTTGGCACGTTGTTCTCGGGGAATCTCTGGAGTTGCCTAAAGGAAGTCAAGCCACTGGTCGAGTTTGATGGGGAAAGGGAAATGGCTCTGGAGTCAAGGCAGTGGAATCGGGCCGCATCTCGAGTGGATTTGGGGTACATGGAACTCCTTCGTGATGCTGGTGTGACCTCAGGGTTCCTCTCTACTTGTGACAGTGTTCTTGCGGACTGTCTCGAGATCCATCAAGCAAGTCGAGGCTCCATACATGTTTCATGGGGATCACGGGATTGCTCTGCATGCAGTGCAGGGGAATCGGGCCTCATCTCGCTTTGAGGGGGAAGTCTCATGGTTTTTCTCGAGTTGCGGCGGGGACCTGGGGATATTCTCGAGTTACGGCGGGGATGGCATTTCAACACTCGTGTTTTTCCAGCGACATCAGGACTCCTGTCGAGTTACGAGGGACACTTCAGAAATCTCTTCGAGGTTTGGCAGGGCCAAAGGAACGCTTCTCGAGGTGAGGCTTCAGACCCTGGGTCCCTTTCCAGTAGCCAAAGGGATTTTGGGATTCCTGTTAATGTTCAAGAGGAGTCAGGCATCGTCACATTTTGAATCATTGAACTCTGTGTTCCGCTCAAGGTGTCAAAGTAATGTGAGGCACTCCGTCGAAAGGAGTCGGGTCCTAGGGCTTTCTCTGGGTCTCCACAGGGGACTCAGACATTCCTTCACCCTGTGAGTTGAAAGAGAAACCTGTGTTCAAGCCACTGCAAGGAAACCCGGACTCCTTTCGAGTCAGGGCTTCTCGGTGTATATTCCATTTGAGGCAGCAAACTCATTGTCCCTCCCTCACACCTACTGCTGATAGAAACCTTCTCTTGAGGGGCTTGTGGAAAGTTGGCCTACGTCTTGACTCTAAGCCAGGCAATCAGCTCTCATCTCCAGGCAATTTGGGGTCGACGGAGCATTCCTCGAGTTGCTCTGCTGAACTTGGTATTCCTATAGACTTGGAACGTTGTTCTCGGGGAACTTCTGGAGTGGCCTAAAGGAAGTCAAGCCACTAATCGTGTTTTCTGGGGAACGGGGGATGGCTGTGGAGACAAGGCTGGGGAATCGGGCCTCATCTCGAGTGGATTTGAGGTACATGGAGCTCTTTTGCAATGCCTGTGTGACCTCAGGGTCCCTCTCTACTTGTGTACAGTGTTCTTGCGGACTATCTTGAGATCCATCAAGCAAGTCGAGTCTCCTTACATGTTTCATGCGTATCACGGGATTGCTCTGCATGCAGTGCAGGGGAATCCGTCCTCATCTCACTTTGATGTGGAAGTCTCATGGTTTTTCTCGAGTTGCCGCAGGGACCTGGGGTATATTCTGGAGTTACGGCGGGGATGGCCATTCAACACTCGTGTTTGTCCAGCGTCGTCAGGACTCCTGTCGAGTTACAAGGGACACCTCAGGAATCTCTTCGAGACTTGGCAGTGTCAGAGGGACGCTTCCCGAGGTGAGGCGGGAGATCCAGGGTCCCTTTCCAGTAGCCACAGGGATATTGGGGTTCCTGTCAATGTTCAAGAGGAGTCAGGCATCGTCAGCTTTTGAAGCAGTGAACTCTGCATGCCGCTCGAGGTGTCAAAGGCATGTGAGGCATTCCGTCGAAAGGATTCGTGGAACTAGGGCTTTCTCTAGGGACTCCACAGGGGATTCAGACATCCCTTCACCTTGTGAGATGAAAGATGAGCCTCTATTCAAGCCACTACAAGGAAACCCGGCCTCCTTTCGAGTCAGGGCTTCTCGGTGTATATTCCACTTGAAGCAGCAAACTCAGGGTCCCTCCCTCACACATACTGCTGAGAGAAGCCTCCTCTGGAGGGGCTTGTGGAAAGTTGGCATTCGTCTTGAGTCTAAGCCAGGCAATCAGCTCTCATCTCCAGGCAATTTGGTGTCCACGGAGCATTCCTCGAGTTGCTCTGCTGAAGTTGGTATTCCTCTAGACTTGGAACGTTATTCTCGGGGAACTTCTGGAGTGGCCTAAAGGAAGTCAAGCCACTAATCGTGTTTTCTGGTAAACGGGGGATGGCTGTGGAGACAGGCCAGGGGAATCGGGCCTCATCTCGAGTGGATTTGGGGTACATGGAGCTCTTTCGCAATGCCTCTGTGACCTCAGGGTCCCTCTCTACTTGTGAGAGTGTTCTTGCGAGTTGTCTCGAGATCCATCAAGCAAATCGAGGCTCCTTACATGTTTCATGGGGATCACGGGATTGCTCTGCATGCAGTGCAGGGGAATCCGTCCTCATCTCACTTTGATGTGGAACTCTCATGGTTTTTCTCGAGTTGCGGCAGGGACCTGGGGTATATTCTGGAGTTACGGCGGAGATGGCCATTCAACACTCATGTTTGTCCAGCGTCATCAGGACTCCTGTCGAGTTACGAGGGACACCTCAGGAATCTCTTCGAGACTTGGCAGTGCCAGAGGGACGCTTCTCGAGGTGAGGTGGGAGACCCAGGGTCCCTTTCCAGGAGCCACAAAGATATTGGGGTTCCTGTCAATGTTCAAGAGGAGTCAGGCATCGTCAGCTTTTGAAGCAGTGAACTCTGCGTGCCGCTCGAGGTGTCAAAGGCATGTGATGCATTCCCTCGAAAGGAGTCGGGGACCTAGGGCTTTCTCTAGGGACTCCACAGGGGATTCAGACATCCGTTCACCTTGTGAGATGGAAGAGGAGCCTGTATTCAAGCCACGGCAAGAAAACCCGGCCTCCTTTCAAGTCAGGGTTTCTCAGTATATATTGCCCTTGAGGCAGCAAACTCAGGGTCCCTCCCTCACATCTACTGCTGAGAGAAGCCTCCTCTTGAGGGGCTTGTGGAAAGTTGGCATACGTCTTGAGTCTAATCCAGGCAATCAGTCCTCATCTCCAGGCAATTTGGGGGCCCACGCAGCATTCCTCGAGTTACTCTGCTGAACTTGGTTTTCCTGAAGTTTTGGCACGTTGTTCTCGGGGAACCTCTGGAGTTGCCTAAAGGAAATCAAGCCAATAATCGTGTTTTCTGGGTAACGGGTGATGTCCCTGGAGACAGGGCAGGGGAATCGGGCCTCATATCGTGTGGATTTGTGGTACATGGAGCTCTTTCGCAATGCCTGTGTGACCTCAGGGTCCCTCTCTACTTGTGATAATGTTCTTGCGAATTGTCTCGAGATCCATCAAGCAAGTCGAGGCTCCTTACATGTTTCATGGGGATCACAGGATTGCTCTGCATGCAGTGCAGGGGAATCCGTCCTCATCTGACTTTGAGGGGGAAGTCTCATGGTTTTTCTCGAGTTGCGGCAGGGACCTGGGGTATATTCTGGAGTTACGGCGGGGATGGCCCTTCAACACTCGTGTTTGTCCAGCGACGTCAGGACTCCTGTCGAGTTATGAGGGACACCTCAGGAATCTCTACGAGACTTGGCAGGGCCAAAGGGACGCTTCTCGAGGTGAGGCGGGAGACCCAGGGTCCCTTTCCGGTAGCCACAGGGATATTGTGATTCCTGCCAATGTTCAAGAGGAGTCAGGCATCGTCACCTTTTGAAGCAGTGAACTCTGGGTGCCGCTCGAGGTGTCAAAGGCATGTGAGGCATTCCGTCGAAAGGATTTGGGGACTTAGGGCTTTCTCTAGGGACTCCACAGGAGATTCAGACATCCCTTCACCTTGGGAGATGAAAGAGGAGCCTGTATTTAAGCCACTGCAAGGATACCCGGCCTTCTTTCGAGTCAGAGCTTTTCGGTGTATATTTCACTTGAGGCAGGAAACTCAGGGTCCCTCCCTCACTCCTACTTCTGAGAGAAGCCTTCTGTTGAGGGGCTTGTGGAAAGTTGGCATATGTCATGAGTCTAAGCCAGGCAATCAGCTCTCATCTCCAGGCAATTTGGGTGCCCATGGAGCATTCCTCGAGTTACTCTGCTGAACTTGGAATTCCTGTAGACTTGGCACGTTGTTCTCAGTGAATCTCTGGAGTTGCCTAAAGGAAGTCAAGCCACTGGTTGTGTTTGATGGTGAACGGGGGATGGCTCTGGAGTCAAGGCAGAGGAATCGGGCCTCATCTCGAGTTGAATTTTTGTACATGGTGCTCCTTCGTGATGCTGGTGTGACCTCAGGGTCCCTCTCTACCTGTGACAGTGTTCTTGCGGACTCTCTCGAGATCCATCAAGCAAGTCGAGGCTCCATACATGTTTCATGTGGATCACGGGATTGCTCTGCATGCAGTGCAGGGGAATCGGGCCTCATCTCGCTTTGAGGGGGAAGTCTCATGGTTTTTCTCGAGTTGCGGCGGGGACCTGGGGATATTCTCGAGTTACGGCGGGGATGGCATTTCAACACTCGTGTTTTTCCAGCGACATCAGGACTCCTGTTGAGTTACGAGGGACACTTCAGAAATCTCTTCGAGGTTTGGCAGGGCCAAAGGAACGCTTCTCGAGGTGAGGCTTCAGACCCTGGGTCCCTTTCCAGTAGCCAAAGTGATTTTGGGATTCCTGTTAATGTTCAAGAGGAGTCAGGCATCGACACATTTTGAATCATTGAACTCTGTGTTCCGCTCAAGGTGTCAAAGTAATGTGAGGCACTCCGTCGAAAGGAGTCGGGTCCTAGGGCATTCTCTGGGACTCCACAGGGGACTCAGACATTCCTTCACCCTGTGAGTTGAAAGAGGAACCTGTATTCAAGCCACTGCAAGGAAACCCGGCCCCCTTTCGAATCAGGGCTTCTCGGTGTATATTCCATTTGAGGCAGCAAACAAATTGTCCCTCCCTCACACCTACTGCTGATAGAAGCCTTCTCTTGAGGGGCTTGTGGAAAGTTGGCATACGTCTTGACTCTAAGCCAGGCAATCAGCTATCATCTCCAGGCAATTTGGGGTCGACGGAGCATTCCTCGAGTTGCTCTGCTGAACTTGGTATTCCTCTAGACTTGGAACATTGTCCTCGGGGAACCGCTGGAGTTGCCTAAACTAAGTCAAGCCACTGGTCGTGTTTGCTGGGGATCGGGGGGTGGCTCTGGAGTCAACGCATGGGAATCGAGCCTCATCTCGTGTTGATTTGGGGTGCATGGAACTCCTTCTCGATGCTGGTGTGACCTCAGTGTCCCTCTCTAGTTGTGACAGTGTTCTTGCGGATTGTCTCGAGATCCATCAAGCATGTCGAGGCTCCTTACATGTTCCATGGGAATCACGGGATTGCTCTGCATACAGTGCAGGCGAATCAGGTCTCATCTCGCTGTGAGAGGGAAGTCTCATGGTTTTTCTCTAGTTGCGGCGGGGACCTGTGGTATATTCTCGAGTTAAGGAGGGGATGGACCTTCAAAACTCGTGTTTGTCCAGCGACGTCAGGACTGTTGTCAAGTTAAGAGGGACACTTCAGGAATCTCTTCGAGGTTTGGCAGGGCCAAAGGGACGCTTCTCGAGGTGAGGAGGGAGACCCAGTATCCCTTTCCAGTAGCCCCAGGGGAATTGGGATTCCTGTGAATGTTCAAAAGGAGTCAGGCATCGTCACCTTTCGAAGCAGTGAACTCTGTGTGCCGCTCGAGGTGAAAAAGACATGTGATGCATTCCGTCAAAAGGAGTCCGCGACCTAGGGCTTTCTTTAGGGACTCCACAGAGAACTCAGACATCCCTTCACCTTGTGAGATGAAAGAGGAGCCTGTATTCAAGCCACTGCAAGGAAACCTGGCCTCCTTTCTAGTCAGGGCTTCTCAGTTTATATTCCGCTTGAGGCAGCAAACTCAGGGTCCCTCCCTCACACCTACTGCTGAGAGAAGCCTCCACTTGAGGACATTGTGGAAAGCTGACATTCGAGTTTAGTCTAAGCCAGGCAATCAGCTCTCAACTCCAGGCAATTTGCGGTCCACGAAGCATTCCTCGAGTTGCTTTGCTGAAATTGGGATTCCACTAGGCTTGGCACGTTTTTCTCGGGGAACCTCTGGAGTTGCTTAAAGGACGTCAAGACACTGGTCATGTTTTCTGTGTAACGGGGGATGGCTCTGGAGTCAGGGTAGGGGAATCGGGCCTTACCTCGAGTTGATTTGGTGTACATGGAGCTAATTCGCGATGCTGGTGTAACCTCAGGGTCCCTCTCTACTTGTTACAGTGTTCTTTCGGATTGTCTCGAGATCCATCAAGCATGTCGGGGCTCCTTACTTGTTTCATGGGGTTCACGGGATTGCTCTGCATGCAGTGCAAGGGAATCGGGCCTTATTTTGCTTTGAGGGGAAAGTCTCATGGTTTTTCTTGAGTTGCGGCGGGGATCTGGAGTATATTCTCGAGTTATGGCGGGGATGGCCCTTCAACACTCGTGTTTGTCCAGCGACATCAGGACTCCTGTCGAGTTACGAGGGACACCTCAGGAATCTCTTCGAGGCTTGGCAGGGCCAAAGGGACGCTTCTCGAAGTGAGGCGGGAGAGCCAGGTTCCTTTTCCAGGAGCCACAGAGATATTGTGATTCCTGTCAATGTTCACGAGGAGTCAGGGATCGTCACCTTTTGAAGCAGTGAACTCTGCGTGCCGCTCGAGGTTTCAAAGGCATGTGAGGCATTCCGTCGAAAGAAGTCGGGGACCTAGGGCTTTCTCTAGGGACTCCACAGGGGATTGAGACATCCCTTCACCTTACGAGACGAAAGATGAGCCTCTATTCAAGCCATTGCAAGGATACCAGGCCTCCTTTCCAGTCAGGTCTTCTCGGTGTATATTTCACTTGAGGCAGCATACTCAGCATCCCTCCTTCACACCTACTGCTGAGAGAAGCCTCCACTGGAGTGGCTTGTGGAAAGTTTGCATACGTCTTGAGTCTTAGCCAGGCAATCAACTCTCATATCCAGGCAATTTGATGTCCACAGAGCATACTTCGAGTTGCTCAGCTGAACTTGGTATTCCTCTAGGCTTGGCACGTTGTTCTCGGGGAACCTCTGGAGTTGCCTAAATAAATTCAAGCCACTGGTCATTATTGATGGGAATCGGGGGATGGCTCTGGAGTCAAGGCAGGGGAATCGGGCCTCATCTCAATTGGATTTGGGGTACATGGAGCTCTTTTGCAATGCCTGTGTGACCTCAGGGTCCCTCTCTACTTGTGACAGTGTTCTTGTGAATTGTCTCGAGATCCATCAAGCAAGTCGAGGCTCCTTATATGTTTCATGGGGATCACGGGATTGCTCTGCATGCAGTGCAGGGGAATCCATCCTTATCTCACTTTGATGTGGAAGTCTCATGGTTTTTCGCGAGTTGTGGCAGGGACCTGGGGTATATTCTCGAGTTACGGCGGGGATGGCCCTTCAACACTCGTGTTTGTCCAGCGACATCAGGACTCCTGTCGAGTTACGAGGGACACCTCAGGAATCTTTTCGAGGCTTGGCAGTGCCAAAGATACACTTTTCGAGGTGAGGCGGGAAACCCAGGGTCCCTTTCCAGGAGCCACAGGGATATTGTGATTCCTGTCAATGTTCAAGAATAGTCAGGCATCGTCAGCTTTTGAAGCAGTGAACTCTGTGTGCCGCTCGAGGTGTCAAGGTCATGTAAGGTATTCCGTTGAAAGGAGTCGGGGACCTAGGGCTTTCTCTAGGGACTCCACAGGGGATTCAGAAATCCATTCACCTTGTGAGATGAAAGAGGAGACTGTATTCAAGTCACTGCAAGGAAACCCGGCCTTCTTTTGAGTCAGGGCTTCTAGGTGTATATTTCACTTAAGCCAGCAAATTCATTGTCCCTCCCTCACACCTACTGCTGATAGAAGCCTTCTCTTGAGGGGCTTGTGGAAAGTTGGCATACGTCTTGAGTCTACACCAGGCAATCAGCTCTCATCTCCAGGCAATTTGGGGTCCACGGAGCATTCCTCGAGTTGCTCTGCTGAACTTGGTATTCCTCTAGGCTTGGCACGTTGTTCTCGGGGACCTCTGGAGTTGCCTAAATAAATTCAAGCCACTTGTCATTATTGGTGGGAATTGGGGGATGGCTCTGGAGTCAAGGCAGGGGATTCGGGCCTCATCTCGAGTTGATTTGGGGTTCATGCAGCTCCTTCGCTATGCTGGTGTGACCTCAGTGTCCCTCGCTACTTGTGACAGTGTCCTTGAGGATTTTCGCGAGATCTATCAAGCAAGTCGAGGCTCTTTACATGTTTCATGGGGATCACGGGATTGCTCTGCATGCAGTGCAGGGGAATCGTGCCTCATCTCGCTTTTAGGGGGAATTCTCATTGTTTTTCTCGTGTTCGGTGTGGACCTGGGGTATAATCTAGAGTTAAGGTGGGGATGGACCTTCAACACTAGTGTTTGTCCAGCGAAGTCAGGAACCTGTCGAATTACGAGGGACACCTCAGGAAGCTCTTAGAGGCTTTGCAGGGCCAAAGGGACGCTTCTCGAGGTGAGGCTGGAGACCCAGGGTCCCTTTCAAGTAGCCACAGCGATATGGGTATTCCTGTCAGTGTTCAAGAGGAGTCAGGCATCGTCAGCATTTGAAGCAGTGAACTCTGTGTGCTGCTCGAGGTGTCAAAGGCATGTGAGGCATTCCCTCGAAAGGAGTCGGGGACCTAGGGCTTTCTCTAGGGACTCCACAGGGGATTCAGACATCTGTTCACCTTGTGAGATGAAAGAAGAGCCTGTATTCAAGCCACTGCAAAAAAACCCGGCCTACTTTTGAGTCAGGGCTTCTCAGTATATATTCCACTTGAGGCAGCAAAATCAGGGTCCCTCCCTCACATCTACTGCTGAGAGAAGCCTCCTCTTGAGGGGATTGTGGAAAGTTGGCATACGTCTTGAGTCTAATCCAGGCAATCAGCTCTCATCTCCACGCAATTTGGTGGCCCACGGAGCATTCCTCGAGTTGCTCTGCTGAACTTGGTATTCCTCTAGACTTGGCACGTTGTTCTCGGGGAAACTCTGGAGATGCCTAAAAGAAGTCAAGCCACTGGTCGTGTTTGATGGGGAACGGGGGATGGCTCTGGAGTCAAGGCAGAGGAATCGGGCCTCATCTCGAGTTGATTTGTTGTACATGGAGCTCCTAAGTGATGCTTGTGTGACCTCAGGGTCCCTCTCTAGTTGTGACAGTGTTCTTGCGGATTGTCTCGAGATCCATCAAGCAAGTCGAGGCTCATTACATTTTTCATGGGGATCACGGGATTGCTCTGCATGCAGTACAGGGGAATCGGGGCTCATCTCGCATTGACGGGGAAGTCTCATGGTTTTTCTCGAGTTGCGGCGGGGATCTGTGGTATATTCTCGAGTTACGGCGGGGATGGCCCTTCAAAAATCGTGTTTGTCCAGCGACATCAGGACTCCTGTCGTGTTACGAGGGACACCTCAGGAATCTCTTCGAGACTTGGCAGGGCCAAAGGGACGCTTCTCGAAGTGAGGCGGGAGAGCCAGGTTCCTTTTCCAGGAGCCACAGAGATATTGTGATTCCTGTCAATGTTCACGAGGAGTCAGGGATCGTCACCTTTTGAAGCAGTGAACTCTGCGTGCCGCTCGAGGTTTCAAAGGCATGTGAGGCATTCCGTCGAAAGAAGTCGGGGACCTAGGGCTTTCTCTAGGGACTCCACAGGGGATTGAGACATCCCTTCACCTTACGAGACGAAAGATGAGCCTCTATTCAAGCCATTGCAAGGATACCAGGCCTCCTTTCCAGTCAGGTCTTCTCGGTGTATATTTCACTTGAGGCAGCATACTCAGCATCCCTCCTTCACACCTACTGCTGAGAGAAGCCTCCACTGGAGTGGCTTGTGGAAAGTTTGCATACGTCTTGAGTCTTAGCCAGGCAATCAACTCTCATATCCAGGCAATTTGATGTCCACAGAGCATACTTCGAGTTGCTCAGCTGAACTTGGTATTCCTCTAGGCTTGGCACGTTGTTCTCGGGGAACCTCTGGAGTTGCCTAAATAAATTCAAGCCACTGGTCATTATTGATGGGAATCGGGGGATGGCTCTGGAGTCAAGGCAGGGGAATCGGGCCTCATCTCAATTGGATTTGGGGTACATGGAGCTCTTTTGCAATGCCTGTGTGACCTCAGGGTCGCTCTCTACTTGTGACAGTGTTCTTGTGAATTGTCTCGAGATCCATCAAGCAAGTCGAGGCTCCTTATATGTTTCATGGGGATCACGGGATTGCTCTGCATGCAGTGCAGGGGAATCCATCCTTATCTCACTTTGATGTGGAAGTCTCATGGTTTTTCGCGAGTTGTGGCAGGGACCTGGGGTATATTCTCGAGTTACGGCGGGGATGGCCCTTCAACACTCGTGTTTGTCCAGCGACATCAGGACTCCTGTCGAGTTACGAGGGACACCTCAGGAATCTCTTCGAGGCTTGGCAGGGCCAAAGATACACTTTTCGAGGTGAGGCGGGAAACCCAGGGTCCCTTTCCAGGAGCCACAGGGATATTGTGATTCCTGTCAATGTTCAAGAATAGTCAGGCATCGTCAGCTTTTGAAGCAGTGAACTCTGTGTGCCGCTCAAGGTGTCAAGGTCATGTAAGGTATTCCGTTGAAAGGAGTCGGGGACCTAGGGCTTTCTCTAGGGACTCCACAGGGGATTCAGAAATCCATTCACCTTGTGAGATGAAAGAGGAGACTGTATTCAAGTCACTGCAAGGAAACCCGGCCTTCTTTTGAGTCAGGGCTTCTAGGTGTATATTCCACTTAAGCCAGCAAATTCATTGTCCCTCCCTCACACCTACTGCTGATAGAAGCCTTCTCTTGAGGGGCTTGTGGAAAGTTGGCATACGTCTTGAGTCTACACCAGGCAATCAGCTCTCATCTCCAGGCAATTTGGGGTCCACGGAGCATTCCTCGAGTTGCTCTGCTGAACTTGGTATTCCTCTAGGCTTGGCACGTTGTTCTCGGGGAACCTCTGGAGTTGCCTAAAGGAATTCAAGCCACTGTTCATTATTGGTGGGAATTGGGGGATGGCTCTGGAGTCAAGGCAGGGGAATCGGGCCTCATCTCGAGTTGATTTGGGGTTCATGCAGCTCCTTCGCTATGCTGGTGTGACCTCAGTGTCCCTCGCTACTTGTGACAGTGTCCTTGAGGATTTTCGCGAGATCTATCAAGCAAGTCGAGGCTCCTTACATGTTTCATGGGGATCACGGAATTGCTCTGCATGCAGTGCAGGGGAATCGTGCCTCATCTCGCTTTTAGGGGGAATTCTCATTGTTTTTCTCGTGTTCCGGTGTGGACCTGGGGTATAATCTAGAGTTAAGGCGGGGATGGACCTTCAACACTAGTGTTTGTCCAGCGAAGTCAGGAACCTGTCGAATTACGAGGGACACCTCAGGAAGCTCTTAGAGGCTTTGCAGGGCCAAAGGGACGCTTCTCGAGGTGAGGCTGGAGACCCAGGGTCCCTTTCAAGTAGCCACAGCGATATGGGTATTCCTGTCAGTGTTCAAGAGGAGTCAGGCATCGTCCAGCATTTGAAGCAGTGAACTCTGTGTGCTGCTCGAGGTGTCAAAGGCATGTGAGGCATTCCCTCGAAAGGAGTCGGGGACCTAGGGCTTTCTCTAGGGACTCCACAGGGGATTCAGACATCTGTTCACCTTGTGAGATGAAAGAAGAGCCTGTATTCAAGCCACTGCAAAAAAACCCGGCCTCCTTTTGAGTCAGGGCTTCTCAGTATATATTCCACTTGAGGCAGCAAAATCAGGGTCCCTCCCTCACATCTACTGCTGAGAGAAGCCTCCTCTTGAGGGGATTGTGGAAAGTTGGCATACGTCTTGAGTCTAATCCAGGCAATCAGCTCTCATCTCCACGCAATTTGGTGGCCCACGGAGCATTCCTCGAGTTGCTCTGCTGAACTTGGTATTCCTCTAGACTTGGCACGTTGTTCTCGGGGAAACTCTGGAGATGCCTAAAGGAAGTCAAGCCACTGATCGTGTTTGATGGGGAACGGGGGGTGGCTCTGGAGTCAAGGCAGAGGAATCGGGCCTCATCTCGAGTTGATTTGTTGTACATGGAGCTCCTAAGTGATGCTGGTGTGACCTCAGGGTCCCTCTCTAGTTGTGACAGTGTTCTTGCGGATTGTCTCGAGATCCATCAAGCAAGTCGAGGCTCATTACATTTTTCATGGGGATCACGGGATTGCTCTGCATGCAGTACAGGGGAATCGGGGCTCATCTCGCATTGACGGGGAAGTCTCATGGTTTTTCTCGAGTTGCGGCGGGGATCTGTGGTATATTCTCGAGTTACGGCGGGGATGGCCCTTCAAAAATCGTGTTTGTCCAGCGACATCAGGACTCCTGTCTGTTACGAGGGACACCTCAGGAATCTCTTCGAGACTTGGCAGGGCCAAAGGGACGCTTCTCGAAGTGAGGCGGGAGAGCCAGGTTCCTTTTCCAGGAGCCACAGAGATATTGTGATTCCTGTCAATGTTCACGAGGAGTCAGGGATCGTCACCTTTTGAAGCAGTGAACTCTGCGTGCCGCTCGAGGTTTCAAAGGCATGTGAGGCATTCCGTCGAAAGAAGTCGGGGACCTAGGGCTTTCTCTAGGGACTCCACAGGGGATTGAGACATCCCTTCACCTTACGAGACGAAAGATGAGCCTCTATTCAAGCCATTGCAAGGATACCAGGCCTCCTTTCCAGTCAGGTCTTCTCGGTGTATATTTCACTTGAGGCAGCATACTCAGCATCCCTCCTTCACACCTACTGCTGAGAGAAGCCTCCACTGGAGTGGCTTGTGGAAAGTTTGCATACGTCTTGAGTCTTAGCCAGGCAATCAACTCTCATATCCAGGCAATTTGATGTCCACAGAGCATACTTCGAGTTGCTCAGCTGAACTTGGTATTCCTCTAGGCTTGGCACGTTGTTCTCGGGGAACCTCTGGAGTTGCCTAAATAAATTCAAGCCACTGGTCATTATTGATGGGAATCGGGGGATGGCTCTGGAGTCAAGGCAGGGGAATCGGGCCTCATCTCAATTGGATTTGGGGTACATGGAGCTCTTTTGCAATGCCTGTGTGACCTCAGGGTCCCTCTCTACTTGTGACAGTGTTCTTGTGAATTGTCTCGAGATCCATCAAGCAAGTCGAGGCTCCTTATATGTTTCATGGGGATCACGGGATTGCTCTGCATGCAGTGCAGGGGAATCCATCCTTATCTCACTTTGATGTGGAAGTCTCATGGTTTTTCGCGAGTTGTGGCAGGGACCTGGGGTATATTCTCGAGTTACGGCGGGGATGGCCCTTCAACACTCGTGTTTGTCCAGCGACATCAGGACTCCTGTCGAGTTACGAGGGACACCTCAGGAATCTCTTCGAGGCTTGGCAGGGCCAAAGATACACTTTTCGAGGTGAGGCGGGAAACCCAGGGTCCCTTTCCAGGAGCCACAGGGATATTGTGATTCCTGTCAATGTTCAAGAATAGTCAGGCATCGTCAGCTTTTGAAGCAGTGAACTCTGTGTGCCGCTCGAGGTGTCAAGGTCATGTAAGGTATTCCGTTGAAAGGAGTCGGGGACCTAGGGCTTTCTCTAGGGACTCCACAGGGGATTCAGAAATCCATTCACCTTGTGAGATGAAAGAGGAGACTGTATTCAAGTCACTGCAAGGAAACCCGGCCTTCTTTTGAGTCAGGGCTTCTAGGTGTATATTTCACTTAAGCCAGCAAATTCATTGTCCCTCCCTCACACCTACTGCTGATAGAAGCCTTCTCTTGAGGGGCTTGTGGAAAGTTGGCATACGTCTTGAGTCTACACCAGGCAATCAGCTCTCATCTCCAGGCAATTTGGGGTCCACGGAGCATTCCTCGAGTTGCTCTGCTGAACTTGGTATTCCTCTAGGCTTGGCACGTTGTTCTCGGGGAACCTCTGGAGTTGCCTAAATAAATTCAAGCCACTTGTCATTATTGGTGGGAATTGGGGGATGGCTCTGGAGTCAAGGCAGGGGATTCGGGCCTCATCTCGAGTTGATTTGGGGTTCATGCAGCTCCTTCGCTATGCTGGTGTGACCTCAGTGTCCCTCGCTACTTGTGACAGTGTCCTTGAGGATTTTCGCGAGATCTATCAAGCAAGTCGAGGCTCTTTACATGTTTCATGGGGATCACGGGATTGCTCTGCATGCAGTGCAGGGGAATCGTGCCTCATCTCGCTTTTAGGGGGAATTCTCATTGTTTTTCTCGTGTTCCGGTGTGGACCTGGGGTATAATCTAGAGTTAAGGCGGGGATGGACCTTCAACACTAGTGTTTGTCCAGCGAAGTCAGGAACCTGTCGAATTACGAGGGACACCTCAGGAAGCTCTTAGAGGCTTTGCAGGGCCAAAGGGACGCTTCTCGAGGTGAGGCTGGAGACCCAGGGTCCCTTTCAAGTAGCCACAGCGATATGGGTATTCCTGTCAGTGTTCAAGAGGAGTCAGGCATCGTCAGCATTTGAAGCAGTGAACTCTGTGTGCTGCTCGAGGTGTCAAAGGCATGTGAGGCATTCCCTCGAAAGGAGTCGGGGACCTAGGGCTTTCTCTAGGGACTCCACAGGGGATTCAGACATCTGTTCACCTTGTGAGATGAAAGAAGAGCCTGTATTCAAGCCACTGCAAAAAAACCCGGCCTCCTTTTGAGTCAGGGCTTCTCAGTATATATTCCACTTGAGGCAGCAAAATCAGGGTCCCTCCCTCACATCTACTGCTGAGAGAAGCCTCCTCTTGAGGGGATTGTGGAAAGTTGGCATACGTCTTGAGTCTAATCCAGGCAATCAGCTCTCATCTCCACGCAATTTGGTGGCCCACGGAGCATTCCTCGAGTTGCTCTGCTGAACTTGGTATTCCTCTAGACTTGGCACGTTGTTCTCGGGGAAACTCTGGAGATGCCTAAAGGAAGTCAAGCCACTGGTCGTGTTTGATGGGGAACGGGGGATGGCTCTGGAGTCAAGGCAGAGGAATCGGGCCTCATCTCGAGTTGATTTGTTGTACATGGAGCTCCTAAGTGATGCTGGTGTGACCTCAGGGTCCCTCTCTAGTTGTGACAGTGTTCTTGCGGATTGTCTCGAGATCCATCAAGCAAGTCGAGGCTCATTACATTTTTCATGGGGATCACGGGATTGCTCTGCATGCAGTACAGGGGAATCGGGGCTCATCTCGCATTGACGGGGAAGTCTCATGGTTTTTCTCGAGTTGCGGCGGGGATCTGTGGTATATTCTCGAGTTACGGCGGGGATGGCCCTTCAAAAATCGTGTTTGTCCAGCGACATCAGGACTCCTGTCGTGTTACGAGGGACACCTCAGGAATCTCTTCGAGGCTTGGCAGGGCCAAAGGACGCTTCTCGAAGTGAGGCGGGAGAGCCAGGTTCCCTTTCCAGGAGCCACAGAGATATTGTGATTCCTGTCAATGTTCACGAGGAGTCAGGATCGTCACCTTTTGAAGCAGTGAACTCTGCGTGCCGCTCGAGGTTTCAAAGGCATGTGAGGCATTCCGTCGAAAGGAAGTCGGGGACCTAGGGCTTTCTCTAGGGACTCCACAGGGGATTGAGACATCCCTTCACCTTGTGAGACGAAAAGATGAGCCTCTATTCAAGCCATTGCAAGGATACCAGGCCTCCTTTCCAGTCAGGTCTTCTCGGTGTATATTTCACTTGAGGCAGCAAACTCAGCATCCCTCCTTCACACCTACTGCTGAGAGAAGCCTCCACTGGAGTGGCTTGTGGAAAGTTTGCATACGTCTTGAGTCTTAGCCAGGCAATCAACTCTCATATCCAGGCAATTTGATGTCCACAGAGCATTCTTCGAGTTGCTCAGCTGAACTTGGTATTCCTCTAGGCTTGGCACGTTGTTCTCGGGGAAATTCTGGAGTTGCCTAAATAAATTCAAGCCACTGGTCATTATTGATGGGAATCGGGGATGGCTCTGGAGTCAAGGCAGGGGAATCGGGCCTCATCTCGAGTTGATTTGGGGTACATGGAGCTCTTTTGCAATGCCTGTGTGACCTCAGGGTCCCTCTCTACTTGTGACAGTGTTCTTGAGAATTGTCTCGAGATCCATCAAGCAAGTCGAGGCTCCTTACATGTTTCATGGGGATCACGGGATTGCTCTGCATGCAGTGCAGGGGAATCCGTCCTCATCTCGCTTTGATGGGAAGTCTCATGGTTTTTCTCGAGTTGCGGCAGGGACCTGGGGTATATTCTCGAGTTACGGCGGGGATGGCCCTTCAACACTCGTGTTTGTCCAGCGAAGTCAGGACTCCTGTCGAGTTACGAGGGACACCTCAGGAATCTCTTCGAGGCTTGGCAGGGCCAAAGGGACGCTTCTCGAGGTGAGGCGGGAGACCCAGGGTCCCTTTCCAGTAGCCACAGGGATATTCGGATTCCTGTCAATGTTCAAGAGGAGTCAGGCATCGTCACATTTTGAAGCAGTGAACTCTGTGTGCCGCTCGAGGTGTCAAAGGCATGTGAGGCATTCCGTCGAAAGGAGTCGGGGACCTAGGGCTTTCTCTCTAGGGACTCCACAGGGGATTCAGACATCCCTTCACCTTGTGAGATGAAAGAGGAGCCTGTATTCAAGCCACTGCAAGGAAAACCGGCCTCCTTTCGAGTCAGGGCTTCTCAGTGTATATTTCACTTGAGGCAGCAAAATCAGGGTCCCTCCCTCACACCTACTGCTGAAGAAGCCTTCTCTTGAGGGGCTTGTGGAAAGTTGGCATACGTCTTGAGTCTAATCCAGGCAATCAGCTCTCATCTCCAGGCAATTTGGGGTCCCACGGAGCATTCCTCGAGTTGCTCTGCTGAACTTGGTATTCCTCTAGACTTGGCACGTTGTTCTCGGGGAACCTCTGGAGTTGCCTAAAGGAAATCAAGCCACTGGTCGTGTTTTCTGGGAACGGGGATGGCTCTGGAGACAGGGCAGGGAATCGGGCCTCATCTCGAGTTGATTTGGGGTACATGGAGCTCTTTCACAATGCCTGTGTGACCTCAGGGTCCCTCTCTACTTGTGACAGTGTTCTTGCGAATTGTCTCGAGATCCATCAAGCAAGTCGAGGCTCCTTACAGGTTTTCATGGGGATCACGGGATTGCTCTGCATGCAGTGCAGGGGAATCCGTCCTCATCTCGCTTTGAGGGGGAAGTCTCATGGTTTTTCTCGAGTTGCGGCAGGGACCTGGGGTATATTCTGGAGTTACGGCGGGGATGGCCCTTCAACACTCGTGTTTGTCCAGCGACGTCAGGACTCCTGTCGAGTTACGAGGGACACCTCAGGAATCTCTTCGAGGCTTGGCAGGGCCAAAGGGGACGCTTCTCGATGTGAGGCGGGAGACCCAGGGTCCCTTTCCAGTAGCCACAGGGATATTGGGATTCCTGTCAATGTTCAA
The DNA here is from genome assembly GCA_020976825.1 of Odocoileus hemionus. Classification (NCBI taxonomy): domain Eukaryota; kingdom Metazoa; phylum Chordata; class Mammalia; order Artiodactyla; family Cervidae; genus Odocoileus; species Odocoileus hemionus. The sequence continues at coordinate 28,634 of JAJLRB010001105.1, forward strand.
GAGGAGTCAGGCATCGTCACCTTTTGAAGCAGTGAACTCTGCGTGCCGCTCGAGGTGTCAAAGGCATGTGAGGCATTCCGTCGAAAGGATTCGGGGACCTAGGGCTTTCTCTAGGGACTCCACAGGAGATTCAGACATCCCTTCAACTTGTGAGATGAAAGTGGAGCCTGTATTCAAGCCACTGCAAGGAAACCCGGCCTTCTTTCGAGTCAGGCTTCTCGGTGTATATTCCACTTGAGGCAGCAACTCAGGGTCCCTCCCTCACTCCTACTGCTGAGAGCCTTCTCTTGAGGGGCTTGTGGAAAGTTGGCATACGTCATGAGTCTAAGCCAGGCAATCAGCTCTCATCTCCAGGCAATTTGGGGCCCACGGAGCATTCCTCGAGTTGCTCTGCTGAACTTGGTATTCCTCTAGACTTGGCACGTTGTTCTCGGGGAACCTCTGGAGTTGCCTAAAGGAAGTCAAGCCACTGGTCGTTTTCGATGGGGAACGGGGGATGGCTCTGGAGTCAAGGCAGGGGAATCGGGCCTCATCTCGAGTGATTTGGGGTACATGGAGCTCCTTCGTGATGCTGGTGTGACCTCAGGGTCCCTCTCTACTTGTGACAGTGTTCTTGCGACTGTCTCGAGATCCATCAAGCAAGTCGAGGCTCCTTACATGTTTCATGGGGATCACGGGATTGCTCTGCATGCAGTGCAGGGGAATCGGGCCTCATCTCGCTTTGAGGGGGAAGTCTCATGGTTTTTCTCGAGTTGCGGCGGGGACCTGGGGATATTCTCGAGTTACGGCGGGGATGGCATTTCAACACTCGTGTTTGTCCAGCAACGTCAGGACTCCTGTCGAGTTACGAGGGACACCTCAGGAATCTCTTCGAGGCTTGGCAGGGCCAAAGGACGCTTCTCGAGGTGAGGCGGGAGACCCAGGGTCCCTTTCCAGTAGCCAAAGGGATATTAGGATTCCTGTCAATGTTCAAGAGGAGTCAGGCATCGTCACATTTTGAAGCAGTGAACTCTGTGTTCTCTCGAGGTGTCAAAGGCATGTGAGGCATTCCGTCGAAAGGAGTCGGGGACCTAGGGCTTTCTCTAGGGACTCCACAGGGGACTCAGACATCCCTTCACCTTGTGAGATGAAAGAGGAGCCTGTATTCAAGCCACTGAAAGGAAACCCGGCCTCCTTTCGAGTCAGGGCTTCTCGGTGTATATTCCACTTGAGGCAGCAAACTCAGTGTCCCTCCCTCACACACCTACTGCTGAGAGAAGCCTCCTCTTGAGGGGCTTGTGGAAAGTTGGCATACGTCTTGAGTCTAAGCCAGGCAATCAGCTCTCATCTCCAGGCAATTTGGGGTCCACGGAGCATTCCTCGAGTTGCTCTGCTGAACTTGGTATTCCTCTAGACTTGGCGTTGTTCTCGGGGAACCTCTTTGGAGTTGCCTAAAGGAAGTCAAGCTCTCGTCGTGTTTGATGGGGAAAGGGGGGATGGCTCTGGAGTCAAGGCAGGGGAATCGGGCCTCATCTCGAGTTGATTTGGGGTACATGGAGCTCCTTTGGATGCTGGTGTGACCTCAGGGTCCCTCTCTCTACTTGTGACAGTGTTCTTGCGGACTGTCTCAAGAGATCCATCAAGCAAGTCGAGGCTCCTTACATGTTTCATGGGGATCACGGGATTGCTCTGCATGCAGTGCAGGGGAATCGGGCCTCATCTCGCTTTGAGAGGGAAGTCTCATGGTTTTTCTCGAGTTGCGGCGGGGACCTGGGGTATATTCTCGAGTTACGGCGGGGATGGCCTTCAACACTCGTGTTTGTCCAGCGAAGTCAGGACTCCTGTCGAGTTACGAGGGACACCTCAGGAATCTCTTCGAGGTTTGGCAGGGCCAAAGGGACGCTTCTCGAGGTGAGGAGGGAGAGACCCAGGGTCCCTTTCCAGTAGCCACAGGGATATTGGGATTCCTGTCAATGTTCAAGAGGAGTCAGGCATCGTCACCTTTTGAAGCAGTGAACTCTGTGTGCCGCTCGAGGTGTCAAAGGCATGTGAGGCATTCCGTCGAAAGGAGTCGGGGACCTAGGGCTTTCTCTAGGGACTCCACAGGGGATTCAGACATCCCTTCACCTTGTGAGATGAAAGAAGAGCTGTATTCAAGCCACTGCAAGGAAACCCGGCCTCCTTTCGAGTCAGGGCTTCTCGGTGTATATATTCCCTTGAGGCAGCAAACTCAGGGTCCCTCCCTCACACCTACTGCTGAGAGAAGCCTCCTCTTGAGGGGCTTGTGGAAAGTTGGCATACGTCTTGAGTCTAAGCCAGGCAATCAGCTCTCATCTCCAGGCAATTTGGGTCCACGGAGCATTCCTCGAGTTGCTCTGCTGAAATTGGTATTCCTCTAGACTTGGCACGTTGTTTCTCGGGGAACCTCTGGAGTTGCCTAAAGGAAGTCAAGCCTACTGGTCGTTTTTTCTGGTAAACGGGGGATGGCTCTGGAGTCAAGGCAGGGGAATCGGGCCTCATCTCGAGTTGATTTGGGGTACATGGAGCTCTTTCGCAATGCCTGGTGTGACCTCAGGGTCCCTCTCTACTTGTGACAGTGTTCTTGCGTTGTCTCGAGATCCATCAAGCAAGTCGAGGCTCCTTACATGTTTCATGGGGATCACGGGATTGCTCTGCATGCAGTGCAGGGGAATCGGGCCTCATCTCGCTTTGAGGGGGAAGTCTCATGGTTTTTCTCGAGTTGCGGCAGGGACCTGGGGTATATTCTCGAGTTACGGCGGGGATGGCCCTTCAACACTCGTGTTTGTCCAGCGACGTCAGGACTCCTGTCGAGTTACGAGGGACACCTCAGGAATCTCTTCGAGGCTTGGCAGTGCCAAAGGACGCTTCTCGAGGTGAGGCGGGAGACCCAGGGTCCCTTTCCAGTAGCCACAGGGATATTGGGATTCCTGTCAATGTTCAAGAGGAGTCAGGCATCGTCAGCTTTTGAAGCAGTGAACTCTGCGTGCCGCTCGAGGTGTCAAAGGCATGTGAGGCATTCCGTCGAAAGGAGTCGGGGACCTAGGGCTTTCTCTAGGGACTCCACAGGGGATTCAGACATCCCTTCACCTTGTGAGATGAAAGAGGAGCCTGTATTCAAGCCACTGCAAGGAAACCCGGCCTCCTTTCGAGTCAGGGCTTCTCGGTGTATATTCCACTTGAGGCAGCAAACTCAGGGTCCCTCCCTCACACCTACTGCTGAGAGAAGCCTTCTCTTGAGGGGCTTGTGGAAAGTTGGCATACGTCTTGAGTCTAAGCCAGGCAATCAGCTCTCATCTCCAGGCAATTTGGGGTCCACGGAGCATTCCTCGAGTTGCTCTGCTGAACTTGGTATTCCTCTGAGACTTGGCACGTTGTTCTCGGGGAACCTCTGGAGTTGCCTAAAGGAAGTCAAGCCAATAATCGTGTTTTCTGGGTAACGGGGGATGGCTCTGGAGACAGGCAGGGGAATCGGGCCTCATTTCGAGTGGATTTGGGGTACATGGAGCTCTTTCGCAATGCCTGGTGTGACCTCAGGGTCCCTCTCTACTTGTGACAGTGTTCTTGCGGATTGTCTCGAGATCCATCAAGCAAGTCGAGGCTCCTTACATGTTTCATGGGATCACGGATTGCTCTGCATGCAGTGCAGGGGAATCCGTCCTCATCTCGCTTTGAGGGGGAAGTCTCATGGTTTTTCTCGAGTTGCGGCAGGGACCTGGGGTATATTCTGGAGTTACGGCGGGGATGGCCCTTCAAAAACTCGTGTTTGTCCAGCGACGTCAGGACTCCTGTCGAGTTACGAGGGACACCTCAGGAATCTCTTCGAGACTTGGCAGGGCCAAAGGGACGCTTCTCGAGGTGAGGCGGGAGACCCAGGGTCCCTTTCCGGTAGCCACAGGGATATTGGATTCCTGCCAATGTTCAAGAGGAGTCAGGCATCGTCACCTTTTGAAGCAGTGAACTCTGCGTGCCGCTCGAGGTGTCAAAGGCATGTGAGGCATTCCGTCGAAAGGATTTGGGGACTAGGGCTTTCTCTAGGGACTCCACAGGAGATTCAGACATCCCTTCACCTTGTGAGATGAAAGAGGAGCCTGTATTCAAGCCACTGAGGAAACCCGGCCTCTTTCGAGTCAGGGCTTTTCGGTGTATATTTCACTTGAGGCAGCAAACTCAGGGTCCCTCCCTCACTACCTACTTCTGAGAGAAGCCTCCTCTTGAGGGGCTTGTGGAAAGTTGGCATACGTCTTGAGTCTAAGCCAGGCAATCAGCTCTCATCTCCAGGCAATTTGGGTGCCCATGGAGCATTCCTCGAGTTACTCTGCTGAACTTGGAATTCCTGTAGACTTGGCACGTTGTTCTCGTGAATCTCTGGAGTTGCCTAAAGGAAGTCAAGCCACTGGTCGTGTTTGATGGTGAACGGGGGATGGCTCTGGAGTCAAGGCAGGGGAATCGGGCCTCATCTCGAGTTGATTTTTGGTACATGGAGCTCCTTCGCAATGCTGGTGTGACCTCAGGGTCCCTCTCTACTTGTGACAGTGTTCTTGCGGACTGTCTCGAGATCCATCAAGCAAGTCGAGGCTCCTTACATGTTTCATGGGGATCACGGGATTGCTCTGCATGCAGTGCAGGGGAATCGGGCCTCATCTCGCTTTGAGGGGGAAGTCTCATGGTTTTTCTCGAGTTGCGGCGGGGACCTGGGGATATTCTCGAGTTACGGCGGGGATGGCCCTTCAACACTCGTGTGTTTCCAGCGACATCAGGACTCCTGTTGAGTTACGAGGGACACTTCAGAAATCTCTTCGAGGTTTGGCAGGGCCAAAGGACGCTTCTCGAGGTGAGGCTTCAGACCCAGGGTCCCTTTCCAGTAGCCAAAGGATATTGGGATTCCTGTTAATGTTCAAGAGGAGTCAGGCATCGTCACATTTTGAAGCAGTGAACTCTGTGTTCCGCTCAAGGTGTCAAAGTAATGTGAGGCATTCCGTCGAAAGGAGTCGGGACCTAGGGCTTTCTCTGGGACTCCACAGGGGACTCAGACATCCTTCACCCTGTGAGATGAAAGAGGAACCTGTATTCAAGCCACTGCAAGGAAACCCGGCCCCCTTTCGAGTCAGGGCTTCTCGGTGTATATTCCATTTGAGGCAGCAAACAAATTGTCCCTCCCTCACACCTACTGCTGAGAGAAGCCTTCTCTTGAGGGGCTTGTGGAAAGTTGGCATACGTCTTGACTCTAAGCCAGGCAATCAGCTATCATCTCCAGGCAATTTGGGGTCGACGGAGCATTCCTCGAGTTGCTCTGCTGAACTTGGTATTCCTCTAGACTTGGAACATTGTTCTCGGGGAACCTCTGGAGTTGCCTAAAGGAAGTCAAGCCACTGGTCGTGTTTGCTGGGGAACGGGGGATGGCTCTGGAGTCAACGCATGGGAATCGAGCCTCATCTCGAGTTGATTTGGGGTGCATGGAACTCCTTCGTCGATGCTGGTGTGACCTCAGGGTCCCTCTCTACTTGTGACAGTGTTCTTGCGGACTGTCTCGAGATCCATCAAGCAAGTCGAGGCTCCTTACATGTTTCCATGGGAATCACGGATTGCTCTGCATACAGTGCAGGGAATCAGGTCCTCATCTCGCTTTGAGAGGGAAGTCTCATGGTTTTTCTCTAGTTGCGGCGGGGACCTGGGTATATTCTCGAGTTAAGGAGGGGATGGACCTTCAAAACTCGTGTTTGTCCAGCGACGTCAGGACTCCTGTTGAGTTAAGAGGGACACTTCAGGAATCTCTTCGAGGTTTGGCAGGGCCAAAGGGACGCTTCTCGAGGTGAGGAGGGAGACCCAGGGTCCCTTTCCAGTAGCCCCAGGGAATTGGGATTCCTGTGAATGTTCAAAAGGAGTCAGGCATCGTCACCTTTCGAAGCAGTGAACTCTGTGTGCCGCTCGAGGTGTCAAGACATGTGATGCATTCCGTCAAAAGGAGTCGCGGACCTAGGGCTTTCTTTAGGGACTCCACAGAGAACTCAGACATCCCTTCACCTTGTGAGATGAAAGAGGAGCCTGTATTCAAGCCACTGCAAGGAGAAACCCGGGCCTCCTTTCGAGTCAGGGCTTCTCGGTGTATATTCCACTTGAGGCAGCAAACTCAGGGTCCCTCCCTCACACCTACTGCTGAGAGAAGCCTCCACTTGAGGGGCTTGTGGAAAGTTGACATTCGTCTTGAGTCTAAGCCAGGCAATCAGCTCTCATCTCCAGGCAATTTGCGGTCCACGGAGCATTCCTCGAGTTGCTCTGCTGAAATTGGTATTCCTCTAGACTTGGCACGTTTTTCTCGGGGAACCTCTGGAGTTGCCTAAAGGACGTCAAGCCACTGGTCATGTTTTCTGGGTAACGGGGGATGGCTCTGGAGTCAGGCAGGGGAATCGGGCCTCATCTCGAGTTGATTTGGTGTACATGGAGCTCCTTCGCGATGCTGGTGTGACCTCAGGGTCCCTCTCTACTTGTGACAGTGTTCTTTCGGATTGTCTCGAGATCCATCAAGCAAGTCGAGGCTCCTTACATGTTTCATGGGGATCACGGGATTGCTCTGCATGCAGTGCAGGGGAATCGGGCCTTATCTCGCTTTGAGGGGGAAGTCTCATGGTTTTTCTTGAGTTGCGGCGGGGACCTGGGTATATTCTCGAGTTACGGCGGGGATGGCCCTTCAACACTCGTGTTTGTCCAGCGACATCAGGACTCCTGTCGAGTTACGAGGGACACCTCAGGAATCTCTTTCGAGGCTTGGCAGGGCCAAAGGGACGCTTCTCGAAGTGAGGCGGGAGACCCAGGGTCCCTTTCCAGGAGCCACAGAGATATTGTGATTCCTGTCAATGTTCAAGAGGAGTCAGGCATCGTCACCTTTTGAAGCAGTGAACTCTGCGTGCCGCTCGAGGTGTCAAAGGCATGTGAGGCATTCCGTCGAAAGAAGTCGGGGACCTAGGGCTTTCTCTAGGGACTCCACAGGGGATTGAGACATCCCTTCACCTTGAGACGAAAGATGAGCCTCTATTCAAGCCATTGCAAGGAACCACGGCCTCCTTTCCAGTCAGGTCTTCTCGGTGTATATTTCACTTGAGGCAGCAACTCAGCATCCCTCCTCACACCTACTGCTGAGAGAAGCCTCCTCTGAGGGCTTGTGGAAAGTTTGCATACGTCTTGAGTCTTAGCCAGGCAATCAACTCTCATATCCAGGCAATTTGATGTCCACAGAGCATACTTCGAGTTGCTCAGCTGAACTTGGTATTCCTCTAGGCTTGGCACGTTGTTCTCGGGGAACCTCTGGAGTTGCCTAAATAAATTCAAGCCACTGGTCATTATTGATGGGAATCGGGGGATGGCTCTGGAGTCAAGGCAGGGGAATCGGGCCTCATCTCAATTGGATTTGGGGTACATGGAGCTCTTTTGCAATGCCTGTGTGACCTCAGGGTCCCTCTCTACTTGTGACAGTGTTCTTGTGAATTGTCTCGAGATCCATCAAGCAAGTCGAGG
>JAJLRB010001106.1:0-78321 GCA_020976825.1 Odocoileus hemionus
CCGGCTTGATTCAAAAAACCCCAAAAGGGAAGGACCAAATTTAAATCTTTGGCCCCAAGAAGGAAGCCCCAAAAAAAATTTGGGGATGGATTTCCAAGCATTGGGCAAGGCTTATTTTTTTTTCCTAAACAAGAGAAAAAAATTTTAAATTTGCCCTCAAAATCCAGAACCCCAAGTTCAGACTCAGGATGCCCTCCACCAGTTCCACAAATTTTCCCAAAACAAAACTTTTTCTCACTGGGTCGACCCAACTGAAAAAGGGTGGGGAAACAGACTTTTGGGAAATTCAAATTTTTTTCCTTTCCTATGAATGGGGAAATGGGCATCCCCATGGTCTCACCATCGGGGGAAAGGCTACTAAAAAACTGCCCCTCCATCCCCACGCATATTTCACCCCAATGTGTGTCTCTCTGCACACAAAAAAAATTTGAAAAGTTATTTTCCTTTCCAAAAAAAGAAAGCATCAACAAGATTTTGTTTTCACCCCTCTATCATCGGGAGCTTTTTACTTTCAAATTCGGGCCCTTTCCCGGTCTTTCCTGGGGAATCCTACACCCAGATCGGGGCAGTGTTTTTTCCCTAGCTTTTGAGGCTTTAAACACTTTTCAAGTATATCCCGGGTATTTTGCCCCCGAAGAAACAGGCGGCACGAGTTTAAACCAGTTTTTTGGGGAGGCATCCCTGTGCAAAACCTGCATGGGGGTTCCAATACAAGGGAAATGGGCTATTCCGGGATTTTGGAACCAACCTGCTTGCTTCAAAAATTTTTCCAAAGGGGGGGACAAAATCAAACCCCAGTCAAAAGTAAAAAAACAAAAATTTGGGAGGGTTTTTTAAAGGGAATTGCTTTGATTTTTTCTCCTCCCCAATTTTGATTCCACTTGTCCTCATCCACCCCCGGGTTTTCACATGATATACCTGCATTAATTTAAATAACGGGTGCTGACTCCTTTTCCTTTTTGGGAAACCACCCAAATGTTTCCAAGCTGTCTAATTGTTTGCTTCTTCACCTGCATACAATTTCTCAAGGAACGGGTAAGGGGTCAAATTTTTCCCATTTTTTTTCAAAATTTTTCCCCACAGTTTGTGGTAAATGTGCACGAAAAGGGTTTTGGGGCATTTTTAAAAAAAGCAAAGTAAATTTTTTTCCCGGGATGTTTTTCTCTTACCTTTAAAAATGATCCAACGGATTTTTTTGCAATTTGATCTCGGGCCCCCTTTTCCCTTTTCCCTAAACCAGCTTAAAACATCTAGAAATTTCATTTTTTCCATTTACTTTTTGAAGCCTGACTTGGAAAATTTGGGGATCATTACTTTTTTTAACATGGGGAGATGATTTCAACTAGGGGTAGCCCGGAACATTCTTTTCTTTGCCTTTCTTTGGGATTGAATGAAAATTTGACCTCTTCCAGTCCTGTGGCCACTGCAAGTATATAATTACATTTCTATGTTTTCGAAAAATCGGGTTTTTTGGCACACATAAAATTGAAACCTTTTTAATTTTTTTTTTTTTTTTTTGAAAAAAAAAAAAAAAAAAAAAAAAAAAAAAAAAAAAAAAAAAAAAAAAAAAAAAAAAAAAAAAAAAAAAAAAAAAAAAACCCCAAAAATTAAAAAAATTTTTTGAGTTTCAATTTTGAAACTTTTCGCCAACTTTTGGTAAAATTTGTCTTTATTTTTGATTTTCCCACGCCCTCCTGAGCGCCTTTTTAAGGAGGAATTCATAATGCAGGACCCAATTTGGGGAAGAGGGGGGGTTAGTTTTCATATATTTTGAGGGACAGCTGAGTCTGTATAAAAATTTTTTTAGAATTTTTCTGGTGAGTTTTTATTTTCAACATTACTCATAAAACCTAATTTTTTTTTTTAACCAGTTTGGACACCTAAAAAGTTATTTTAAATTTTTTGGGAGTTTCCCCGGGTGGTTCAGCCTGTAAAAGCATATCTTGCATGCAGGGGGCCCCGGGTTTCCCAAATTCCTGGGTGGGGAAGCCCCCTGGAAAAGGGAAATTTGGCAACCCACTCCAGTATTTTGCCTGGAAAATTTTCCATAATTTGGAGGCGCCCCCCCGGGAAAAAAAAAAAGTTTAACACCCAAAGGGGGTTTGCAAAGAGTCAGACACGACTGAGCACCTTCATTTTTACTTTTTTCGGGCCCCCCCCCCCCCCCCCTATAACCCCGGCCAAATAACGCTTAGTTCATTCTATTTTGGCTATTGAGGCTTTTTCCATACTCCCTGCTTTTTTTTAAACATAATTAAAGCTTTTTTGGGGCTTTGTGGCCCTTCTTTTTCAATTTTTTAAGATTATGCTGCTTTACATATTTACTTTTTTCGGTCCTAGAACAGCCATAATTTAAAGATTTTTTTCCCCCCTTTTTAATTGAAGCATATTAAGAAAAATTGGGTATGGGGAACTTAAAAACCCCAGCAGACAATGCTTTGGAAATACATATGCACTTATCCAGACTATCATGCGCATGGTTATGAAGTTTTTTCCACATGGATTTTATATTTTTCCCGTTTTGGGCAGAGATATTTTAAAAAATGTGTCTCCAACCCTGATCTTTTATGACCCAGGTATTAAAAACCTTCTCCTTGGGTCGCCCGTAACTTCCCCCCCCAAGGGTAAAAAACCGGCTTCCACTACTCATCACTTATCAAATTCAGGGCTTGCCCCTTCAATGACTGATATGGTATTTTCCCAGTCCCTTTTTGCTAAAAACCCCCCGGGGGAAAGAACTTACAGAGCCCATTGTTTATGTATGGTACATTTTGCCTTTTGACGGGCAGATTCCATTCATTTACATATTTTAAAACCCTTTAGGTCAGATAATTTTGTCCTAACAGTAAAAAAGTTTTTTTAAAAATTTTCTTCCCCCTTTTAAATTTTTTGGCGGTGCCGCAGCTTTGGGGGTTTTAGGTTCCCTAACCGGGAATTAAACCCCCCCTTACCTGCACTGAAAATGGGAGTCTTAACCACGGGGCCCTTGGGGAAGTCTGAAGCTTTTCATGTTTTTCTCAATCTGTTAGATTTTTGTTAAATTCTGCATCACATTTTTTGGGCCTCCATCCCAAAAATAAAAAAAAGTGAAAAGGTAAAAAAAATTACTTGAGTTCTAAAAAAAAAAAACTATGTGCTTAACAAATGCAAATGGCAGGAAACCCCCTCACTAAAGAACCATGTGAAATATTTCCGCCAAAAAATTCCATAAACTTTTATCAGGGCCTTTTTTATCTTTGCAAAAATGTCTTCAAAGACCCTACATGTGTAGCACTTGGGGCTGATTCCTTCACTTAGTAATGTAAGTGTTAATTCATGTTTTTCTTTTTTTTTATATAAATTGATCTGTGGTTCATTCCTCTAAACTCAAAATGCCTTTTATTGAAATTAGATAAAAAGAAAAATTTTACCCCTAGCTCATTTTTTTTTTAAATTGAGATTTTCAAAAATGAAAGGGAGATGGTTTGGGGAGAAAAAAAAACAAAATTTTAATAAAAAGCTATGAAAACCCACCTATAAAGTCGAAGGATCCCTTTGGGAAAAAAGCCCTTTTCTGAAATGGTCCAAGATTTACCTTAAATCGGGCATCAGCAAAAAAGAAAGAAGGGGGTTGGGAAGGGAAGAAGCTATTTAAGGGAGATTATTGGGTTAAAAGCCAGTAAAAAAAGGGCCCCATGGGGGTATGCAGATTAACTTCCAGGCCCATTCCATAGACCTTCTTGATTTTTGGGTCAAGTCTTTTAGGGGAAACAATTCAGCCCTCGATATTTTACCCCCCAATTCTTATTTTTTTGGGTCATCCTCTTTTTCCTGGTCCAGACAGGGACACATCCTTAAAGATGGCGATTTTCCTTAAAAAATGTAAATCTACTTCAAAAAGGGAAATTTAAACTTTTTTTTCAAAGACCTCCTGGGGCGGCTTTTTTTTTTTTTTTTTTTTTTTTTTTTTTTTAAATTTTTATCAGTCCAAAAAAACCCCTTTTTTGTAAAAAAAAATTGGGCATATTTTGGGTGTGCTGTTTTGGGGTGCTCCCCCTTGAAAGTGAATTCAGGGGAGGATTTCCACCCGGGGAAAACTTTTTGATATGGGGACTCCATGGACGGGGAAATTTGGGGTGGCCCACCCGGGAAAAAGGGGAAAATTTTGGGCCCCCCGGGGGAAGGGTTTCAAAGGAAAAGACCCCCTTTGGAGACTCTGGGATTGGGACCCCTTTTTTTGCAAGGTTTGGGGAAGGGGTCACCGGGGAACGGGGATTGTGACCCCAGGTACAGTGTCTGGGGGTTTCACCCGGGGACTGTAGATATGTGATCCTAGATATAGGGATTGGGAGAGGGGTTTACCCTGCAGACAGTGAACATGTGACCCCAGGTGCTGGTCCAGTTTTTTTGTGGTCACCCGGGAGAGTGGGGGAACCCCGTGACACTAGGTACGGGTTTCTGGGAAGGGGGGGCCCCCCACCCCCCCCCCCCAAATGGTAGGAATTTTGGGGCACATTTTGATTCCAGACACAAGGTTTATTTCAGGTGGGTCCACCAAAAAAAGGGACGAGTGACCCCAGATGCAAGGTGGGGGGGTGGGTCACTCTGGAGCTGTGGACAGTGAAAAATTTGGGGCGGGGTTAAGGGAGGGGGTAAACCTTGGAGACTGTGGACATGGGCTCCGGGTGCCCCTTTTTGGGAGGGACATCACCCGGAAAACTATCCCGGCACCATAGGTACGGGGTTTCAAAAATTTTGGGGTTTACCCGGAAAATTTGGGATATCAAATCCCAGGTATAGGTCGGGGAGGGAAAGGGCCCCCCAAGGAAAAAAAGGACCCCTTGGACTGTACCTCAGGTAAAAAGTTATGGAGGGGTCACTTTTGGAGATAGCAACTTTTAACAGAAGCAAAAGGGTTTTCCGGGGGGTGCCCACCCTGGAGAATGGGACATGTGACACAGGTGCAGTGGGGTTGAAATGGTGTTCACCCTGGAGACGTGGCCCATTAAATCCACCCTGCAGGGTGGGGAGGGCGGGGGAATCCTGGAAAATTGTGGACGTTAAAAACAAGTCCCAAGGTCGGCAGGGGGGGGGCCCACCCGGGAAACTGTGGACAACTCCCCCCGGGTACAGATTATAAAGGTGGGGGTTTCTTACGGAAACTGAGGACATTTAATCTTATTACACAGTCGGGAAAGGGGGGAACCGGGACCTGTGGACCTGTGACCACAATTCAGAAACGGGGAAAGTGACATCCCACGGGAACTGGGAACATTGCCCCCCAAGGTGAAAGGGGTCCGGAGGGGTCACCCGGGAAAACTGAGTTGCCACCAGGTACCCCCCTTTTAGAGTGGGGAAACCCCCTGGAGACTTAAACATGAAACCTCGGGTCAGGTTTTTTGGTTGAGTCATTCGGGAGACGTGGATAGGGTGACCCCGGGGTTTGATATTTTAGAGGGGCTCACCTTGGAACGGGTGAAAGGGGTGCCCCCATTTACGGGGTCGGGAAATTTTTGGGGTGAACCCGGTGACTGGTCCATGTGACACCAGGTACATGTCGGGGGGGGGTTGTAAACCTGCCACCTGAACATTTGACTCCGGGGTACAGGGCCTGAGGTGGCAAGGGCCCTTGGAACTTCCAAGAAAAACTAAAGGGTTTACAAAGCTGGTAAAGGTGGGGTCACACTGGAGACTGTGGATGTGAACCACGGGTGAAAGGGCCTAGAAGGGGTTTGACACCCTGGACTCAATGGATGGGCCCCCTAGGGGAACGGGGGGAGTCACACTGGAACGGGGGCCCATACCCCAGGTGCAAAACCCTGAGACATGGGGTCACACAGGAGACTGTGGATGGGGGTTCCAGGTACAAGAAAGGGGAGTGCTTTTAAAGCCGGGAGAATTCTGACGGTGAGACCAGGTGCATGAACTGGGGGGGGTTTTACCACCTGGTAAACATGATCATGCAAACCCCCGCTTCAGGTCGGGTAAAGGGGTGTCACTCTGAGATAATTTTTGAGATTTTTTGGGGGGTATCCCGAGCTTTTGCGATTTTCTCTGCTTTTTTTTGGTTTTTTCCCTGACATGGGCGGTGTTTTTTGGGGAAATTCTCTGGAGTTCCCAAAAGGGAAACTAAAGCCACTTTCATGTTTAAAGGGGGAAAACGGGGAAATTTGGCTCGTAATCAAAGGGGGAAAATTGGGAGTCATCCGTGGCAGGGGGAAGACTCGGGTTTTTTTCTCGGTTGCGGCGGGTCCCCTGAGGTATGTTCTCGATTTACGGTGGGGGGGGGCCCCTTTCCCAAAACCGTGTGGTTCGCGAAAACAGGACAACGTCACCCTCCCGGGGACAACCTCAGGATTTTTCCTTCAGGTTTGGGCAGGCAATGGGGCCCACCTGTCGGTTAAAAGGGGGGAGAAACAGCCTACTTTTCCCATTGCCAAAGGGATATTGGGTTCCTATAAATTTTCAAAAAAGGATTGGGAAATCCGGTTCTTTTGAAGCATTAAAACCTCAGGGGGCCTCTAAAATTTTAAACAAAGGGAGGGAAGGCCACCTGTTGAGATGAGGCGGGAACTAGGGTTTTCTCTGGGGTCTCCCAGGGGAATTCAGACATCTTTTCATCTTTTTAATGAAAGACGACCCTGCATTAAAAGCCACTGCGGGGAAAAATCCGGCCTTATGTCAACTCAGACCCTCTCGTGTCCTTTCCCAAACTTGACCAGTAAATCGGGGTTCCCTCTCACATACCCTTTTTGAGTTTAAACCCTTTGGTGAGTTGTTTTTGTGAAAAGGGTTGCTTTCCCCTCTGGTTTTGGGGAAGCCGGGGGGAATCAGCTCTCATTTTGGGGGTAATTTGGGTTACTTTCGCTTTTTTCTGGGTTGCTTTTGTTTAAAACTTGGTTTTCCCCTTTAAAAATTAAAACGGTTTTCTCGGGGAATCTCTGGATTGCCTAAAGGAAGTAAAGCCACTTTTTCTTGTTTATGTGGAACGCGGCATACCTGGACCCAAATTTCGGGGGAACCCGGGCCCTCACTCGGGGAGAGGATTGTCTCATGGCTTTTTTGATTTTTTCAGGGAAACCAGGGTATATTCTCAAATTTAAAGGGATGGGGAGGGCCCTTTCAAAACTCTTGTCTCTTAAAGCGACTTTCAGGACTCCCCCCTATTTGCGAGGGCCCTGGGGAAATTTCTCCCCCGGGGCTTGGCGTGGCAATGGGGAAAAGCCCCGAGGTGAGTGGGGAAGCCCAAAGGGTTTGGCCCTTCCGTTGCCACAGGGATTTTGGGGATCCTATAAATTTTCAAGAGGAGCCAAGCAAGCCCCCTTTTGAAGCATTGCACTCTGTTTTTCCTGTCGAGTTGTAAAGGGAGGGTGGGGCCCCCATGCAAATTTTTGGCAGAAAACTGGGCCCTTTCTCTAGATCTCCACAGGGAAATTCAGACAACCCTTAATCTTGTGAAAAAGAAAGACAGGCTGCATTAAAGTCACTCGGGGAAACCCCGGCCCTTTTAATTTCGAGTCGGGGCATCTCCGGGCCAAATTCCCAAATTGGGGGCGCAAACTCGGGGTCCCTCTCACATCCCTTTAGCAAAGAGAAGCTTCCTTTTTTGAGGTGTTTGGGCGGAAATTTTTTGGCCCTCGTATTGGGGCAGAAGCCAGGGAATCACTCTCATCTCGAGATAATTTGGGGTACACAAGCTTTTCTCTTTTTGGCTGTGCTAAAATTTTGGGTGTTCCCTCGACTTGGGGGATTTTTCTCGGGGAATCTCTGGGGGGTTCCAAAAAGCAAGTCAAGCCTTTTGTCATTTTTGGGTTTTCGGGAACGGGGGTTTCCGGGAGCCAATGCGGGGGAATGGGGCCTCATCTCGAGTTAATTTGGGTTACATGGAGTTTTCATGTTTCGGGCGGTGACCCCGGGACCCCTCTAGTGTTGTGAGAAGGGTTTTTGGGGGGAACTACAAGTTCCTTAAAGAATTTAAAAGTTTTCCTTTCCTGTTTGACGGGGAACACGAATTTGCCTGCTTTGCAATGTAGGGGAATCGGCCCTCATCTCATGGCAATGGAAATTTTCCACTGGCTTTTTCTCGAGTTTAAAAGGGGAACCTGGAGTACATTCTCGACACCCCGGGGATGGCCCTTGGAAACTCGTTTTGGTTCAGGGGCCCGTCGGGACCCTTTCCCTAGTTCCAGGGACATTTTCCCCTATTCTCCCCCGGGGTTTTGGGAAAGAGGAATAGGGAAGCTTCCGAGGTGGGGGCGGGAGAGCGGGCCCCCCTTCCCCAAATTTTCCCCAGGGGGACTTTGGTTTTCCATAAATTTTTCAAGGGGATCAGGCATCATGTCCTTTTAAAACTTTGAACTCCTTTGTTCCTCTCAAGTTTCCTCAAAAGGGAAGGAGGGCCCCCTTAAGTTTAGGGGGAACTACCCCTTTTTTTAAAGTGTCCCAAGGGGGACCGAAACCCCTTCACCTTGGGAAATGAAAGACGGCCTGAAATTAAAGCCCACTGCGGGGAAACCCCCGGGCCCTTTAAATTTCGAGTCAGGGCACAAGGTGCCTTTTGGGACTTAAAGGAAGCAAACTCGGGGTCCCTCTCACATGCATTTAGCTGAGAAAAGGGCCTTCTTTGATTTTCCCTTTTTGTAAAGTTAAATTTTCCTCAAGAGTCGAACCCGGGGAAAACGGGCTCTCATCTCTAGATGATTTGGGGTACTTGGAGTTTTTCTTCCGGGTTGCAGTGTTTATATTTGGTGTTACCTAAAATTTGGGGCTGGGATCCCCGGGAATCTCTGGTTTTCCCCTAAAGGAAGTAAAAACCATTTTGTCGGTTTGATGGGAAGGGGGTTTTCCCTCTGGACCAAAGCGGGGGAAGGGGGCCCCCCTCGAGTTCCCTTTGGGGGGACAAAAGCTCTTTCTTTTTTTTTCAAACGTGACTTCACAACCCCTCTAAAAATTTTGACAGTGTTCTTGGGGGAACTCTGGTTTTCCCATCAAGGAATTAAAGGCTCATTTCTGCTTTGTTTTTGGAACAGGGGAAATACTCTCCCATGCCTGCGGGGGAAAAATAGACCTTTTTCTCGAATTAATTGCGGTTCACGGGCCCCTTTCTTTTTGCTAGGGTGACATCAAGCCCTTTCAAAGAAAAGTGTTTTTGTTTTTAGCCCTCTCGGATTTTCCCATCAAGTAACTCAAGGTACCTTTCATTTTGATTTTGGAACAGGGAAACCCCCTTCGAAACGCAATCCTGGGGAATGGGGCCCCCCCTCGTGGGGGAAGGTGTACCCTTAAAGGGTTTTTTCACGGGTTTGCTGCAAAAACCTTTGGGGGTAAAAATCTCATTACAACAGGGATGGCCCCCTTAAAAACGTTGTTTTTTTCCCGGCCCACATAAGGGGCTCCTTCTATTTGTGAGGGACACTTCGGGTTTTTTTTTTCTTTTTTTTTTTTTTTTTTTTTTTTTTTTTTTTTTTTTTTCCCCCCTTGGCCAGGCAATAGGGAGGCCTCTCGAGGTGAGGCAGGAAAACCCGGGGTTCCCTTTTCCCATTTCCCCACAGGTATATGGGTTCCTATAAAATTTTTTAAAATGGGCCCAGGAAATTGGGGCCCCTTTTTGAACCCTTTTAACTCCGTTTCCTTTTCGAGTTTGCCAAAGGGTTTGGGACTCCTGTCGAATGGGGCGGGGGAACGGTGTTTTTCTTTTAGGGTATCCACAGGGGTTTCGGGAAAACCCCCTTCCCAAACTTGGAAGATGAAAGACGAACATCATTCAATTTCACAAAGGGGAATTTTTGGCCCTTTTTATTTCGAGTCGGGGGCCTCTTTCTGTTCATTCCTTTTTAAGGGCAGAAAAATTCGGGGCCCCCCTCTCACCAACTTATAGCTGAAGAAGCCTCCTTTTGAGTGCGGGTGGAAATTTGGGCCTTCCTCTTGATAAAAGCCAGGGAATGCCTCAAAATCTTGGGGATAAAAATTTTTTTGGGGGGGGGGGAAAACCCGGGGGGGAACCTTTTTCCTCGATTTGCTCTGCTGAAGCGTGGTGTGTTCATCCTGGACTTAGTACAGTTTTCCTGACCTCGGGAGATTCTCTCGGTAGTGTCCTAAAGGAAGTCAAGCCACATGTCCCGTGTTTGATTTGGGAATGCGGGTTTGGCCTCTGTAGCCAATGGAATGGGAATCGTGCCCCCGCCTCATTTCGAGTTTGATTAAGGATATCCAGAGCTTTTCTCTTGATGTGTAGCCTCTTCTGATACTTGGTGTTCCTCTAGTAATTGGAACGGTTTTACTCCCGGGGAAATTCTGAAATTTGCCTAGAATGAAGTAATACCCCTGTAGTATGTGTAGATAGAAGTTCACGATGTGTTTTTGAATGTGGTTGGCTCGTTGATGTCCTATACAGGGGAATCGTCTTCCCATCTCGAGTTGATTTGGGTACACCATAACTCCTTTTCGATTGTTGCCGCAGTGATTCCAGGTCCGTCTAGTATTGAAATAGTGTTTCTTGGGGACTCGTCCTAGAAATCCATAAGAAGTCAAGCTTCCTTTCGTGTTTGATGGGGAACAACTGACTTGCTACTGCACGGCGAATGCAGCTGGATTGGGCCTCTAACTTGCGCAGAAGAGGGGGATTGTCCTTAAATGGCTTGTTCTGTTAGTTGAGAGTGGGAAACCTTAGGTATAAATTTTTCTGCTAGTAACGCGTTTATCCGCCCTATCAAAACTCGTGTTTGTTTCTGCGACGTCATGACTTCCTGTCTAGTTGTGAGGACCAACACGGGAATTCTCCACGAGATCTTGTGGCTGGGCAAAATTACCCGCTGCTCGGTAGGTGAGGCTGGAGACGCAGAGGTCCCTTTCCAGGTTTCCACAAAGATATTGGGATTTGTATCAATTTTCACAAGATGATCATGCATCGTCTCGTTTGGTAACATTGAACTCCACGTTCCCATCTCTAAGTTATTCAAAGGAGATGTGATGCCTGCATGGAGAAATGAGGCAGGGAACTATGGCTTTCTCTAAAAGTGGGCTCCACAGGATTCAGACATCCATTCATCTTGTGAGATGAAAGATGAGCCTGCATTCAAGTCAACTGCAGGGAAATTCCGGTTTCATAATTCGAGCTCAGTGCATCTCGGTGTCCATTCCACTTAAGGCAGTCAAACTCAGACGATCCACTGTCACAAACATATAACTGAGAGAGGACTCCTTTTGATGTTCTTGTGGAAAGTTGGCATTCCTCTTTTGATCGAAGCCAGTTGTTCATTCCGGCTCTCAATTTCCGAGAAGACTCTTGGGGTACCCGTAGCTTTCTTTTCTCAAGTTTGCTGTGTTGAACTTGATGTACCTCTAGACTATTGGACATCGTTCCATGGGAATCTCCTGCAGTGGGCTAAAGGAATTCCAAGCCACTTTGATCATGTTTGATGGGTAACGCAGTATGGGTCTGGGATCCCATGGATGGGAAATTGGGCCTCATCCTAAAGTTGAATTTGTGGATTCATGGTGCATATTTTGTGATGATGGCAGTGACTTCAGGGGTCCCTCAATATACTTTGTTACAGTAGTTCTTGGGACTATGTCCCCCCGAGTTATATTAGGGGTTGTCCATGGCCTCCATTCAAGGTTGATGGGGAACATGGGAATTACACTGCAATGCAATATAAGTGAATCGGGTCTCATATCCTTGGCGAGAGGGGGATGTCACAGTTGCTTTTCTTCTCGAGTTGTAGCAGGAAACTGGGGTATTATGTCCTCTAGTTAACCCCCTATTGACCAGTCTTCCAAGACTCGTGTTTATTCAGCGACGTCCTGGACTCCCCATCTATGATGTGCGAGGCACATCTCCAGATTCCACCAGTACCAACTTTAAAGTGGGCAATAGGCACGAATCTCGCGGTGAGGCGGAAATCAGGGTTACCCTTCCAGTTGCCATAACAGATATATTGGGATTACCCTATCAATTTGTCAAAAGCCAATGAAGGGCAATCGGAAAAAAAAAATTCTGGCCACCTCATCTTGATTTGAATTCAGATACACGGATCTCGTTCCGTGTTGCTTCGGTGACCTTCTGTGCCCCCTATAGACTTGTGACAGTATTCTTTTGGGATTCTCGGTTATTCCATTCATGAGTTAAGTCCAGGTTCCTTTGGTGTTTGATGTGAAACAAGTTATTTGGCTCCGCAAGCATTGCAGGGGAAAGAAGCCTTCATCCGTTGGCAGAGGTGGAAGTTCTCATGGTTTTTTCTTGAAGGGTTGTTGAGGGAAACTGGTGAGAATCTTCCTGAGTCAATGGATGTGGATTGGCCCTTCAAAACTCTGTGTTTCGTTCTCGACGTCAGCACACCTGTCTTAGTTGCAAGGAACGACCTCGTAATTTTCCTCGAGGCTTGGCATGGCAATTCGCACCACCCCCAAATACGCTTTGAGGAGATGTGGGAAGTCCCGGGTTCCTCTCTCCAGTGGCCACGGGTATACTGGGATTTCACTAATCAGATTTTCAAAGAGGAGTCCAGCATCGAGTGTTTCTTTTGAATCATTGAAAATTTGAAGTTTCCTCTTGAAGTTGCCAAAGGGATGTTAGGCCTCCTTGTCCCAGATTAGGTGGGGAACTAAGGTGCTCCTACATACTATTTAGCTGAGAGAAGTCTCCTCTTGTGGTGCTTATGGGAAAGCTCGCTTTTCCTCTTTTGTCAAAGGCCAGGGAATCTGCTCTTCTCTCGAGATGATTTGGGTACATTTGAACTTTTCTCGATTGTGATTGCTAAACTTGATGTCCTTCTATACATGTGAGATGGTGTTCTCGGAATCTCTGGAGCTTTCCCAAAGGAAGTCAAGCCACTTGTCTTGTTTTATGGGGAATGCGGGATGGCTCTGCATGACAATGGAAGGAGAATCCTGGACTCATTTCGAGTTGAATTGGGAAACACTGAGCTCTTTCATGTTGCTCGGGGACGTCATGTTCCCTCTAAACTGGTGACAGGTGTTCTTGAGGACTCACTGTGAGTTCCATCCAGGAAGTCCAGGTTCCATTCGTGTTTTGATGTGGAACAAGGAATTGCTCTGCACGCAATGAAGGGGAATCGGACCTCATCTTGCGGCGAGAGTGGGAAGTCTCGCCGTTTTTTTCTCGAGTTGCGGCGGAACCTGGGGTATATATCCTCGAGTTAGGACTTGTGATGGCATTTCAAAACTCGAGTTTGTTCAGCGAACTCAGTACCCTATGTCTATTTGCGAGGGACACCATTGAGTATTTACATCGAGGCTTGCAGGGCAATAGGATGTTTCTTTAGCTGAGACTTGAGGACACAGGGTCCGTTTCAGTTTCCCACGTAGTGATTGTCGGATTCCTATCAATTCTTAAGAGGAGTCAGGCTTGTTGTCCTTTTGAGGCATTGAACTGCAAGATTTCCTCTTTTCTTTCGAATTTTCAAGGGGATGTGAGAGCCATCCTAGTCGAGATGAGGCGGGAACTAGGGCTTTATCTAAAGTCTCCACAGGGGATTCAAACAACCCTTCATCTTGGGAGATGGAAAGACTAGCCTGCATTCAAGTCACTGGAGCGAAATCCGCCCATATTTTTGAGTCACGGCATCTTGGTGTTCATTCCACCTGAGACAGCAAACTCGGGGTTCCTCTCACATACCTATAGCTAAGAGAGGCCTTCTGTTCAGGCGCTTGTGGAAACTTGCATTCCTCTTGAGGTCCAAAAAGAGGGAATCATCTCTCATCTCGAGATGATTTGGGGGTAACCCGGAGCTTCTCTTGAGTTGGTGTGCTGAACAATGGTGTTCCTCTGGACTATATTTTCCTTTTCTACTAGCAACCAAGAAATATCTTGTATGTTAGCATTTTATAGATCATTGAACATATTTATCACATACATATTTTAAATTGTATATACATCCATTCCAGTAGAAATAATATCTATTATATTCATTAACAGCTCAAAATCTCTTCAGCTCTTCTGCAAGAAATCCCCATGTAAGAGTAAGCCAATTGTTCAAGCAATTTTAACGCTTTCAAATCCTAATTCATTTGAAATGACCCCTCCCAGCCATCCAACAGACTTCTACAACTTTAATTCAGCACAACTCCAGCAACCTAAGTCACTCTCATCCCAAAGACCACCACTTCCAGATTATAGAGAATAGATCATTTATTATTAAAAAAAACAATTCTTTTTATTAGAGCTTATCTAAAAGTTTTAATCACATCTATAAATTTATGAAATATATATATAAATATTACCTTATTTTTGACAATCTTATCTAACCCCCCAAACCAAGGCATAAGAAAAGTATTATATAATGATGATGACTCAAGACATGCCCCCTACTAGGTTAAAAAATAATTATATTGAAATCACATTTCAACAATTAAATAAACATTATACCCAACATTGAACACCCTTCAGCTCTTGTAAAGCGAATCCAAATAGAGCCCATTAACTTCCACACTATCTAAAAACAAAAATATACATTGAGACATAGGTAAATTTTAGATACATAGACATAGTTCCCCTTATGAAAAGTTAAATATCTCTTTGTTTTATTATTTGAAAATTTTTGAACTCCAACAACTTGCTCATTGCTGGAGTCCTAGATAGAGTGGGCTGTGTTCCCAAGGAAATGATAAGAGTTAACTTAAAGTTTTTCTTAGAACTCTTTTTGTTTCACAGTGCAGAGCTGGAGTTCCGGAAAGAAAAAATATTTAAACAAGTTAAACTTTCCCATTCTACATCACGTGCATCAAGACCGTTTTTTTTGCAATTTCAATAAAGATTTTTTTTTCACCAGTTTTCACTGGAATCTAAAGAATTTCATAAAGCATTCAGTGTCAAAAATATCCTTTCTTCCTTTTTTTGTAGCTTTAGTATAATATTAATGATATATGAATGAAGGAAATTTTTGTCACAATGGATGTAAAGCCTTGGCTACAAAATTTTGACAAATCCTAGAACTATTATGAAGATGGCAATGGAACCCTATTTCAATACTCTTGTCTGGAGAATCTCAGGGAGAGGGAGCCTGTGTGGCTGATATCTATGGGGTCGCATAGAGTAGGAAACGACTGAAGTGACTTAGCAGCAGCAGTAGAAGGAATTTTAAGCATACCTTGAGGTAACATAGTCTACTGAAATATTTTATGAGGCCCGATATGATTAGGATAAGGGAGAGAGAAAATTAGTCTCTCCCGGTCTAAAGGGTGTAAAGGCATATTAAAAAATCAATCTTGTGAATCAGTAACAATAATGTGCCAAATTTGAGGAATAGTAATGTGATCTCTGGTTACAATGCAGCCCCAGGTTCCAAAAAAGGATGAACTTTTTTAAACTCTGTTAAGAGACACCATTTGTTATATTTTCTTTGTATAACAAAAATAGGAGAGTTCCAAAAATTACAAGATTCTTCATTATGCTTCCATTTTCATTGTGTGTTTATAAGTTCTTTAGTAGCTTGTAATTTTTCTTTCGTAAGGGGCCATTGCTTTGTCTAAATAGGCTCATAAATTTTCTCAGTTATTTTAATAACTCTTTTGTTTGTTAAATGAGCAGTGGCCCCCAGGAAATATGTGGAATGTATATCTGAGTTTGCCATTGCATAAGTAAGTCCCTACCTATTCGATTGAGGGGTGCATGAAGCAAATAAGGTATTAATGTTGTAGGATGGCATTTTGGCCTATCATATGTGAAGATTTGAATATTTTGATAAATTTCTTGTACTTTGACTTGAGAAATTCCTGCAATTTGGCCAGAGAACTTATGCATAGGTCAGGATTTGGGCCAAAATAGTTTGGAAATGATAATATTAGGCCCAGTGTTGAGGGTCCAGAAAATCTTTTACCATTAATTTTGATATTTATATTGGTCGGACATATTAAATAACAATGATGTCCATAAGGATTGTTTTTGATCAGTATTACCAAATCTGCCTCTCTGTACATTAGTAGAGAAGTTAATAGATATGTAAGGGAAAAAAAGTAATTGAGCAATTTTGTCCCCCCTTTTGAATTGCCATAGAATCTGAGCTGACATCATAATTTGAATTTCTCCTTTGTAATTTGAATCAATTATTCCACGCCGATCAGTAATTCCTTTAGAAGCCAAATTAGATCAGCCCTGTAAAAGCCTGAAGGTTTGTGGGGGCAGGGGTCCAAAAACTCCAGTAGGTACTCTAGAATGAACTGCTTAAGGTAAAAGAAAAAATCATTTAGGGCTGGTGTACTAATGGCAGCACTGCTGGACATTGAGGGGTTTGAGGGAAAAGATAGAATTTGCCCCTCTTTTTTGTTGTAGGGGACCTGGGAGTTCCACTCTTTGCAGTTTCCTGGAATAGGATTTGCTTCAAAATCAAATTTAAATTCACTGTCTTTGGCCCAGTCATTCCTCTGTGGCAGCAAGGGCAAATTTTTGGAGGCTTTTGATTAGCCTTCTTAGGGCAGTCCCTTTTTAAACGGTTTTTATCTCTACATGTAAAGCATCCCTCATTTCTCTTTTTAAAAGGTTGTAGCATTGATTCAGCTAGAATTTGCATCTTTTCAGTTTTTGATCCTAGATTGTGACAAGCCTTTAAATAATTAGTAATAATCCTAGTCAGACAAATTGCAGCTATAGCTCTTTGACATTTCTGATATGCATTCTCATAAGCAAGTAATTTCTCCAGCAATTTTTGTGATTTCTTCTCCGATTACAGTATGGGAAATAGCATCTTCTAGTCTAGCTTAAAAATTAATGTAACTTTTCATTAGATTCCAACAAAGCACCTTTTGGAGTTGCGACTGTTGGCAGAGGAGAAGCATTTTAGCAGCCAGGGCAGGGCTAGCAAGAAAATTTCGAGATATTTTGTAATGTTTTAATTGAGCCTTTTGCAAAGTTTAATCATTTAATTTATATGTATATAATAAGTGCTTTGTCTGTTGCTGAATATTGGAAGGGCTAGAATACACCTCGAAATGTCAGAATTACAACTTTAATAAGAGCGCTTAGGGGCTAGATATCAATTGGAATAGTTTTTCCTACTGTGGCTGCTCATTTAACATGTTCTTTGACCCGGAGCCAAATTTATAAGTCAAAACTGCATTTATCAGGAAATGAAGGATTACGTTCAACTACTATTTGAATACAAGCCTGTATTCATTGGCGTGAAACCAGAACTCCCTGAAATGTAAAGAAGTGGTGAAGTAAAGTAGAAAAATAATGGGGCTGGTCAGTCTTTTAACCGATGCCTTAGTATTTAGAGACCTCAATTGGTCCATGTGTCACTCCAGTAGATATACCACGTATACCAGTGTCCCTGTTCTTTTGCCACATTTGCTGGGGTCCTTTAATGGACTGGAACCTTGTGGTATGGAGTTGGTTATCAGAATGTAAAAGAGAGAAAGAGGTTGATATCCCTTGGTTTACACAGAGGACTAATATTGTCCTTGACACAGGGCTTGCACCACTCACTAATGTACCAGGCGCCCTCTCGAGGGGTCTTCGAAGCCCGGGCAGAAAAGTGAGCACAACGGGTCTCCACGCTCCAGAGAGTTAGCCAGAAATGATAGAGAGTGAGAGAGAAAAAGAGAGAGAGAGACAAAAAAAGACCCGGGGACCTAATCTAATGGAGCAAAGGTGCTTTAATGATTTTTTATGAGTATATACAGGCTGCAGTACAAGAAACTAGTTTCGGGAATGATAGAGTTCAGCAAACCAAACAAACTGCAACGGTTACCAAGGGAACAAGGAGTAATGTTAGTCACAAGGTCAGAAGACAATCCATATCTCAAGAAAGGGGAAGGGGACTAAGCAGTTTTGTCTTAAAGAGTTGCTCTGCTGATCTTGGTGTTCCTCTGGACTTTGGACGGTGTTCTCAAGGATTCTCTGCTGTTGTTTAAAGGAAGACAATCCACTTCTCGTGTTCGATGGGGAATTCAGGATGTCCCTGGAGCACATGCAGAGGAATCTGGACTCATCTCGAGTTGATTTGTGGAACACGGAGCCCTTTCATTTTACTGCGGTGACATCAGGGTCCCTCTAGACTTGTGACAGTGTTCTTGGGACTCTCTGAAGTTCCATCCAGGAAGTCTAAACACCTTTCATGTTTGATGGGGAACACGGGAATTGCTCTGCATGCAATACAGGGGAATCGGGGCTCATCTGGCAGCGAGGGGGAAGTCTCGTGGTTTTTCTCGAGTTGCGCCGGAACCTGGGATATATTCTCGAGTTAGGGCATGGATGGCCCTTTAAAACTCGTGTTTATTCAGCGATGTCAGGACTCATTTCTAGTTGTCAGGGACACATCGGGATTCTCCTCGAGGCTTGGCGGGGCAATAGGGACCTCTCTTTAGTTGAGAGGGACCCAGGTTCCTTTTCCAGGTGTCACAGGGATATTGGGATTCCTATCAATTTTCAATAGGATTCAGGCATCGTCTCCTTTGGAAGCATTGAACTCCAAGTTCCTTTCGAATTTTCAAAGGGATATGAGGCCTCCGGTTGAGAAGAGTCGGGGAACTAGTGCTTTCTCTAAAGTCTCACAGGGGATTCAGACATCCCTTCACCTTGTGAAATTAAAGACGATCCTGCATTCAAATCACTGCAGGGAAATCCGGCCTTATTTCGAGTGAGGGCATCTCGGTGTCCATTCCATTTTGGGCAGCAAACTCATGGTCTCTCTTACATTCCCATAGCTGAGAAAACTCCTCTCTTGAGGTGCTAGAGAAAGTTGGCCTTCATGTGAGTCAAATCCATGGAATCATCTCTACTCTCAAGATGATTTGTGGTACACGGAGCTTTTTTCGAGTTGCTGTGCTGAACTTGGTGTTCCTCTAGAGTTGGGACGGTCTTCCCGGGTTATCTCTGGAGTTGATTAGGGAAAGACAAGCCACGTGTTGTGTTTGACGTTGACGGCGGAATGGCTCTGGATCTAATGCAGGGGACTCAGGCCTCATCTCGAGTTGATTTGAGGGTACAGTGAATGCTTTTATACTGCTGTTGTGACTTCTGGGTCCCTCTATACTTGTGTCAGTGTTCTTGGGGACTCTCTGGAGTTTCATCAAGGAAGTCATGGCTCCTTTCTTTTTGACGAGAAACACGAAATTACTCTACAATCTATGAATGGTAATCGAGCCTCTTCTCACAGCGCGGGGAAGTTTCATGGTTTTTCTCGAGTTGCAGCAGGAACCTTGGGAATATTCTCGAGTAAAGAAGGGGATGTCCCTTCAAAACTCGGGTTTGTTCAGCGACGTCTGGACTCATGTCTAGTTGCTTGGGACACCTCGGTATTCTCGTCGACGCGTGGCAGGGCATTAGGGACGCCTCTCGAGGTGAGGCTTGAGACCCAGGTTCTTTTTCCAGTTGCCTCAGGGATATTGGAATTCCTGTCAATTTTCAAGCGGACTCAGGCATCGTCTCCTTTTGAAACATTGAACTCATTGAACTCGGGGTTCCTTTCGTGTTATCAAAGGGATGTGAGGCATCCCGTCGAGATGAGGCGGCGAACTAGGGCTTTCTCTAAGTTCTCCACAGGGTATTCAGACATCCCTTCACCTTGTGAGATGAAAGACGAGCCTGCATTAAAGTAACTGCAGGGAAATCTGGCCTTATTTCGAGTCAGGGCACCTCGGTGTCCGTTCTTCTTGAGGCAGCAAACTCTGATTGCCCCTCACATATCTACTGCTGAGAGATGCCTCATCTTAGGTGCTTGTGGAATGTCCTCATTCCTCTTGAGACGGGCCAGGGAATCCACTCTCATCTTGAGATAATTTGGGGTACACAGAGCTTTTCTCGAGTTGTGGTGCTGAACTTGGTGTTCTTCTAGACTTTAATTGTTGTTTTAGGGGAATCTCTGGAGTTGCCTGATGGAAGTCAAGCCCGTTAATGTGTTTGATGTGGAATGTGGGATGGCTCTGGAGCCAATGCAGGGCAATCGGGCCTCATCATGAGTTGATTTCAGGTACACGGATCTCGTTCGTGTTGCTGCGGTGACCTCTGGGCCCCTATAGACTTGTGACAGTGTTCTTCGGGATTCTCTGGTATTCCATCAGGAAGTCCAGGTTCCCTTGTTGTTTGATGTGGAACACGGATTGGCTCTGCACGCATTGCAGGGGAATGAAGCCTCATCCGTTGGCGAGGTGGAAGTCTCATGGTTTTTCTTCAGATATTGGGGGGAAACTGTGTTTATTCCTGAGTCAGGATGTGGATGGCCCTTCAAAACTCGTGTTTCGTTCAGCGACGACAGCACTCCTGTCTAGTTGCGAGGAACACATCGGAATTCTCCTGCGAGGCTTGGCATGGCAATAGGCACGCCTCTTGAGGTGAGGAGGGAGTCCCAGGGTTCCTCTCCAGGTGCCACGGGGATATTGGGATTTCTATCAATTTTCAAGAGGAGTCAGGCATCGTGTTCTTTTGAAGCATTGAAATTCGCGTTCCTCTCTCGAGTTGTCAAAGGGATGTGAGGCCTCTTGTCCAGATGAGGCGGGGAACCAGGTCTTTCTCTATGGTCTCCCCAGGGGATTCAGACATCCCTTCATCTTGTGAAATGAAAGACGAGCCTGAATTCAAGTCACTGGAGGGAAATCCGGCCATATTTCGAGTCAGGGCATCTCGGTGTCCATTCCACTTGAGGCAGCAAACTCCGGGTCCCTCCTACATACTTATAGCTTAGAAAAGTCTCCTCTTGAGTAGCTTATGAAAAGTTCGTCGCTTTCCACTTTTGTCAAAGCCAGGGAATCTGCTCTTCTCTCGAGATGATTTGGGTACATTGAACTTTTCTCGATTGGACTTGTGTCCTCTAAACTTGAGATGTTCTCGGGAATCTCTGGAGTTGCGAAAAGGAACGTCAGCCACTGGTGTGTCTGTTTGATGGGGAACGGGGGATGGCTCTGGAGCTTCAATACAGGGAATCGGGGTCAGCCGAGACTTGTCTTGGGGTACATGGAGCTCTTTTGCGTTGCTGGGGTGACCTCAGGGTCCCTCTAGACGTGTGACGAGTGTTCTTGGGACTCTCTCGATTGTCAAGCAAGTCGAGGCTTCTTACATGCTTTAATGAGGGAATTGCTCTACTTGCAATGCAGGTGAATGGGGAATCATCTCGCTGGCGGGGTGGGAAGTCTCATGTTTTTTTCTCGAGTTGCGGCGGGGCCCTGGGGTTATTCGAGCGGGGATGGCCCTTCAAAACGCGTGTTTTGTTCAGCGATGTCAGGACTCCTGTCTAGTTATGAGGGACACCTCAGGAATCTTTGCGAGACTTGGCAGGGCAAAAGGGACGCTTCTCGAGGTGAGGCGGGAAACCCAGGGTCCCTTTCCTGTAGCCACAGAAATATTGGGATTCCTCTCAATATTCAAGGGAAGTCAGGCATCATCACTTTTGGAAACAGTGAACTATGCGTGCCTCTCGAGGTGTCAAAGGCATGTGAGACATTCCGGTGAAATGAGGCGGGGACCTCGGGCTTTCTCTCGGGACTCCACAGTGGATTCAGACATCCCTTCTCCTTGTGAGATGAAAGATGAGCCTGTATTCAAGCCACTGCAAGGAAATCCGGCCTCCTTTCGAGTCAGGGCTTCTCGGTGTATATTCCACTTGAGGCAGCAAACTCAGGGTCCCTCCCTCACACCTATTGCTGAGAGAAGCCTCCTCTTGAGGGGCTTGTGGATGGTTGGCGTACGTCTTGCGTCTAGGCCAGGGAGTCAGCTCTCATCTCCAGGCAATTGGGGTCCAAGGAGCATTCCTCGAGTTGTTCTGCTGAACTTGGTATTCCTTTAGGCTTGGCACATTGTTCTCGGGGAACTTCTGGAGTTGCCTAAAGGAAATCTAGCCACAGGTCCTGTTTGTTGGGGAACGGGAAATGGCTCTGGAGTCAACACAGGAGAATCGGGCCACATCTCGAGTTGATTTGGTGTGCATGGAGCTCCTTAACTTTGCAGGGGTGACCTCAGGGTACCTCTAGACGTGTGACAGTGTTCCTGGCGTCTCTCTCGAGATCCGTCAAGCAAGTCGAGGCTCCATACATGCTTGATGGGGATCACGGAATTGTTCTGCATGCAATGCAGGAGAATCGGGCCTCATCTCACTTCGAGGGGAAAGTCTCATGGTTTTTCTTGAGTTGCGGCAGGGACCTGGGGTATATTCTTGAGTTACAGCGGGGATGGCCCTTCAAAACCCGTGTTTGTTCAGTGACGTCGGGACTCCTGTCTAGTTATGAGGGACACCTCAGGAATCTCTGCGAGGCTTGACAGGCAAAAGGGACGCTTCTCGAGCTGAAGCGGGAGACACAGGGTCCCTTTCCAGTAGCCACAGAAATATTGGGATTCGTCTCAATGTTCAGAGAAGTCAGGCATCGTCACTTTTGGAAGCACTGAACTCCGCGTGCCTCTCGAGGTGTCAAAGGCATGTGAGGCATTGTGTCGAAATGAGGCGGGGACCTTGGGCTTTCTCTAGGGACTCCACAGGGGATTCAGACATCCCTTCTCCTTGTGAGATGAAAGATGAGCCTGTATTCAAGCCACTGCAAGGAAATCCGGCCTCCTTTCGAGTCAGGTCTTCTCGGTGTATATTCTAATTGAGGCAGCAAACTCAGGGTCCCTCCCTCACGTTTATTGCTGAGAGAAGCCTCCTCTTGAGCGGCTTGTGGAAGGTTGGCATACGTCTTGCATCTAGGCCAGGGAATCAGCTCTCATCTCGAGACGATTTGGGGTACAAGAGCACTCCTCGAGTTGCTGTGCTGAACTTGCTGTTCCTCTATACTTGGGAGGGTGTTCTCGGGTAACCTCTGGAGTTGCCTAAAGGTAGTCAGGCCACTGGTCGTGTTTGATGGGGAACGGGGGATGGCTCTGAAGTCAATGCAGCGGAATCGGACCTCATCTCGAGTTTATTTTGGGTACGTGGAGCTCCTTCGCGTTGCTGGTGTGACCTCAGGGTCCCTGTAGACGTGTGAAAGTGTTCTTGGGTAGTCTCTCGAGATCCGTCAAGCAAGTCGATGCTCCTTTCCTGCTTGATGGGTATCACAGAATTGTTCTGCATGCAATGCAGGAGAATCTGGCCTCATCTCGCTTCGAGGGGGAAGTCTGATGGTTTTTCTCGAATTGAGTCGGGGACCTGGGGTATATTCTCGAGTTACGGCGGGGATGGCCCTTCAAAACGCGTGTTTGTTCAGCGATGTTGGGACTCCAGTCTAGTTACGAGGGACACCTCAGGAATCTCTGTGAGGCTTGGCAGGGCAAAAGGGACGCTTCTCGAGGTGAGGCGGGAGACCCAGGGTCCCTTTCCAGTAACCACAGTAATATTGCGATTCCTCTCAATGTTCAAGAAGAGTCAGGCATCGTCACTTTTGGAAGCAGTGAACTCCACGTGCCTCTCGAGGTGTGAAAAGCATGTGAGTCATTACGTCGAAATGAGGCGGGGACCTCGGGCTTTCTCTAGGGACTCCACAGGTTATTCAGACATCCCTTCTCCTTGTGAGATGGAACACGAGCATGTATTCAAGCCACTGCAAGGAACTACGCCGTCCTTTCGAGTCAGGGCTTCTCAGTGTATATTCCACTTGAGGCAGCAAACTCAGGGTCCCTCTCTCACATCTATTGCTGAGAGAAGCCTCCTTTTGAGAGGCTTGTGGATGGTTGGCATATGTCTTGCGTCTAGGCCAGGGAATCAGTTCTCATCTCCAGGCATTTGGGTCCACGGAGCATTCCTCGAGTTGTTCTGCTGAAGTTTGTGTTCATCTAGGCTTGGCACATTTTTCTTGGGGAACTTCTGGAGTTGCCTAAAGGAAGTCTAGCCACAGGTCCTGTTTTATGGGGAACGTGGGATGGCTCTGGAGTCAATGCAGGGGAAGCGGGCCTCATCTCGAGTTGATTTGGGGCCCATGGAGCTCCTTCGCGATGCTGGTGTGACCTCAGGGTCCCTCTCTACTGGTGACAGTGTTCTTGCGGATTGTTTCGAGATCCATCAAGCAAGCCGAGTCTCCTTACATGTTTCATGGGCATTACGGGATTGCTCTGAATGCAGTGCAGGGGAATCGGGCCTCATCTCGCTTGGAGGGGGAAGTCTCATGGTTTTTCTTGTGTTACGGCGGGGACCTGGGGTATATTCTCGAGTTATGGCGGGGATGACCCTTCAACACTCGTGTTTGTCCAGCGATGTCAGGACTCCTGTCCAGTTATGAGGGACACCTCAGGAGTCTCTTCGAGGCTTGGCAGGGCAAAAGGGAGGCTTCTCGAGATGAGGCGGGAGACCCAGGTTCCCTTTCCACTCGATACAGGAATATTGGTATTCCTGTCAATTTTCAAGAGGAGTCAGGCATCATTACCTTTTGAAGCAGTGAACTCTGCATGCCGCTCGAGGTGTCAGAGGCATGTGAGGCATTCCGTCAAAAGGAGGCGGGAACCTAGGGCTTTCTCTAGGGACTCCACCGGGGATTCAGACATTCCTTCACCTTGTGAGATGAAAGATGAGCTTGTATTCAAGGCACTGCAAGGAAACCCGGCCTCCTCTCGAGTCAGGGCTTCTCGGTGTATATTCCACTTGAGGGAGTAAATTCAGGGTCCCTCCCTCACAACTGCTGCTGATAGAAGCGTCCACTTGAGGGGCTTGTGGAAAGTTGGCATACGTCTTGAGTCTGAGCCAGGCAATACGCTCTCATCTCCAGGCAATTTGGGGTCCACGGAGCTTTCCTCGATTTGGTCTGGTGAACTTGGTATTCTTCTAGGCTTGGCACGTTGTTCTCGGGGAACCTCTGAAGTTGCCTAAAGGAAGTCAAGCCACTGGTCGTGTTTGATGGGGAACGTGGGATGGCTCTGTAGTCAAGGCAGGGGAATCAGGCCTAATCTCGAGTTGATTTGGTCTACATGGAGCTCCTTCGCGATGCTGATGTGACCTCAGGGTCCCTCTCTACTTGTGACAGTGTTCTTGCGGATTGTCTCGAGATCCATCAAGCAAGTCGAGTTTCCTTACATGTTTCATGGGGAACACGGGTTTGCTCTGCATGCAGTGCAGGGGAATCGTGCCTCATCACGCTTTGAGGGGGAAGTTTTATGGTTTTTCTCGAGTTGCATCAGGGACCTGGGGTATATTCTGGAGTTATGGCGGGGATGGCCCTTCAACAATCGTGTTTGTCCAGCAACCTCAGGACTCCTGTCTAGTACAGAGGGACACATCAGGAATCACTTCGAGGCTTGGCAGGGCCAAAGGGAGTCTTCTCGAGGTGAGGCGGGAGACCCAGGGTCCCTTTCCAGTAGCCACAGTGATATTGATTTTCCTGTCAATGTTCAAGAGTAATCAGGCATCGTTATATTTTGAAGCAGTGAACTCTGCGTGCCGATGGAGGTGTCAAAAGAATTTGAGGCATTCCATCGAAAGGAATCAGGGACCTAGGGCTTTCTCTAGGGACTACACAGGGGATTCAGACATCCTTTCAACTTGTGAGATGAAGAGGAGCCTGTATTCAAGCAACTGCAAGGAAACCCGGCCTCCTTTCTAGTCAGGGCTTCTCAGTGTATATTCCACTTGAGGTAGCAAACTCAGGGTCCCTCCCTTACACCTACTGCTGAGAGAAGCCTCCTCTTGAGGGGCTTGTGGAAAGTTGGCATACATCTTGAGTTTAAGCCAGGAAATCAGCTCTCATCTCCAGGCAATTTGGGGTGCACGGAGCAATCCTGGAGTTGCTCTGCTGAACGAGATATTCAACTATGTTTGGCACGTTGCTCTCGGGGAACCTCTGGAATTGGGTAAAAAAGTCAAGACCCTGGTCGTGTTTGGTGGGGTACGGGGGATGGCCCTGGAGTCAACGCAGGGGTATCAGACCTCATCTCGAGTTGATTTGGGGTACATGGAGCTTCTTCGCGATGCTGGTGTGACCTCAGGGTCCCTCTCTACTTGTGACAGTGTTCTTGCGGATTGTCTCGAGATCCATCAAGGAAGCCGAGCATCCTTACATGTTTCATGGGGATCACGGGATTGCTCTGCATGCAGTGCAGAGGAATCGGGCCTCATCTCGCTTTGAGGGGGAAGTCTCATGGTTTTTCTCGAGTTGCGGCGGGGACCTGGGGTATATTCTGGAGTTACGGCGGGGATGGCCGTTCAAAACTCGTATTTGCCCAGCGACGTCAGGACTCCTCTCGTCTTATGAGGGACAGCTCAGGAATCTCTTCGAGGCTTGGCAGGGCCAAAGGGAGGCTTCTCGAGGTGAGGGGGGAGACCAAGGGTAGCTTTCCAGTAGCCACAGGGATATTGGTATTCCTGTCAATGTTCAAAAGGAGACAGGCGTCGTTATCTTTTGAAGCAGTGAACTCTGCGTGCCGCTCGAGGTGTCAAAGGCATTTGAGGCATTCCGTCGAAAGGAGTCGGGGACCTAGGTCTTTCTCTACCGACTCCACAGGGGATTCAGACAGCCCTTCACCTTGTGAGATGAAAGATGAGCCAGTATTCAAGCAACTGCAAGGAAACTCGGCCTCCTTTCGAGTCAGGGCTTCTCGGTGTATATTCCACTTGAGGCAGCATATTCAGGGTCCCTTTCTCACACCTACTGCTGAGAGAAGCCTCCTCTTGAGGGGCTTGTGGAAAGTTGGCATACGACATGAGTCTAAGCCAGGCAATCATCTCTTATCTCCAGGCAATTTGGGGTCCACGGATCATTCCTCACATTGCTCTGCTGAGCTTGGTATTCTTCTAGGCTTGGCACGTTTTTCTCATGGAACCTCTGGAGTTCCCTAAAGTAAGTCAAGCCACTGGTCGTGTTTGATGGGGAACGTGGGATGGCTCTGGAGTCAAGGCATGGGAATCGGGCCTCATTTCGAGTTGATTTGAGGTACATGGACCTCCTTCGCGATGCTGATGTGACCTCAGGGTCCCTCTCTTCTTGTGACAGTGTTCTTGCGGATTGTCTCGATATCCATCAGCAAGTCGAGGTTCCTTACATGTTTCATGGGGATCACGGGATTGCTCTGCATGCAGTGCAGGGGAATCGGGCCTCATCTCGCCTTGAGGGGGAAGTCTCATGGTTTTTCTCGAGTTGTATCGGGGACCTGGGTTATATGCTAGAGTTACGGCGGGGATGGCCCTTCAACACTCATGTTGGTCCAGCGATATCAGGACTCCTGTCGAGTTACTAGGGACATATTAGGAATCTCTTAGATGCTTGGCAGGGCCAAAGGGACGCTTCTCGAGGTGAGGCGGGAGACCCAGTTTCCCTTTCCAGTAGCCACAGGGATATTGGGATTACTGTCAATGTTCAAGAGGATTCAGGCATCGTCACCTTTTGAAGCAGGGAACTCTGCGTGCTGCTCGAGGTGTCAAAGGCATGTGAGGCATTCCGTCAAAAGGAGTCGGGGACCTCAGGCTTTCTCTAGGGACTCCACAGGGGATTCAGACATACCTTCACCTTGTGAGATGGAAAAGGAGCCTGTATTCAAGCCACTGCAAGGAAACCCGGCCTCCTTTCGAGTCAGGGCTTCTCGGTGTATATTCCACTTGAGGCAGCAAATCCAGGGTCCCTCCCTCACACCTACTGCTGAGAGAAGCCTCCTCTTGAGGGTCTTGTGGAAAGTTGGCATCGACATAAGTCTAAGCCAGGCAATCATCTCTCATCTCCAGGCAATTTGGGGTCCACGGTGCATTCCTCGCGTTGCTCTGCTGAAGTTGGTATTCTTCTAGGCTTGGCACGTTGTTCTCGTGGAACCTCTGGAGTTCCCTAAAGGAAGTCAAGCCACTGGTCGTGTTTGATGGGCTACGTGGGATGGCTCTGGAGTCAAGGCAGGGGAATCGGGCCTCATCTCGATTTGATTTGGGGTACATGGAGCTCCTTCGTGATGCTGGTGTGACCTCAGGGTCCCTCTCTACTTGTGACAGTGTTCTTGCGGACTGTCATCGAGATCCATCAAGCATGTCGAGGCTCCTTACATGTTTCATGGGGATCATGGGATTGCTCTGCATGCAGTGCAGGGGAATCGGGCCTCATCTCGCTTTGAGGGGGAAGTCTCATGGTTTTTCTCGAGTTGCGGCGGGGACCTGGGTTATATTCTCGAGTTACGGCGGGGATGGCCCTTCAACACCCGTGTTTGTCCAGCGACGTCGGGACTCCTGTCGAGTTACGAGGGACACCTCAGGAGTCTCTTCGAGGCTTGGCAGGGCCAATGGGGACGCTTCTCGAGGTGAGGCGGGAGACCCAGGGTCCCTTTCCAGTAGCCACAGGGATATTGGGATTCCTGTCAATGTTCAAGAGGATTCAGGCATCGTCACTTTTGAAGCAGGGAACTCTGCGTGCCGATCGAGGTGTCAAAGGCATGTGAGGCATTCCGTCGAAAGGAGTCGGGGACCTAGGCTTTCTCTAGGGACTCCACAGGGGATTCAGACATCCCTTCACCTTGTGAGATGGAAAAGGAGCCTGTATTCAAGCCACTGCAAGGAAACCGGCCTCCTTTTGAGTCAGGTCTTCTCGGTGTATATTCCACTTGAGGCAGCAAATCCAGGGTCCCTCCCTCACACCTACTGCTGACAGAAGCCTCCTCTTGAGGGCTTGTGGAAATTTGGCATCGACTTAAGTCTAAGCCAGGCAATCATCTCTCATCTCCAGGCAATTTGGGGTCCACGGTGCATTCCTCGAGTTGCTCTGCTGATCTTGGTATTCTTCTAGGCTTGGCACGTTGTTCTCGGGAACCTCTGGAGCTGCCTAAAGGAAGTCAAGCCACTGTCGTGTTTGATGGGGAACGGGGATGGCTCTGGAGTCAAGGCAGGGAAATCGGGCCTCATCTCGATTTGTTTGGGGTACATGGAGCTCCTTCGCGATGCTGGTGTGACCTCAGGGTCCCTCTCTACTTGTGACAGTGTTCTTGCGGACTGTCTGAGATCCATCAAGCAAGTCGAGGCTCCTTACATGTTTCATGGGGATCACGGGATTGCTCTGCATGCAGTGCAGGGGAATCGGGCCTCATCTCGCTTTGAGGGGGAAGTCTCATGGTTTTTCTCGAGTTGCGGCGGGGACCTGGGTTATATTCTCGAGTTACGTGGGGATGGGCCTTCAACACTCGTGTTTGTTCAGCGACGTCAGGACTCCTGTCGAGTTACGAGGGACACCTCAGGAGTCTCTTCGAGGCTTGGCAGGGCCAAAGGGACGCTTCTCGAGGTGAGGCGGGAGACCCAGTGTCCCTTTTCAGTAGCCACAGTGGATATTGGGATTCCTGTCAATGTTCAAGAGGAGTCAGGCATCGTTATCTTTTGAAGCAGCTAACTCTGTTTCCTCTCGAGGTGTCAAAGGCATGTGAGGCATTCCGTCGAAAGGAGTCGGGGACCTAGGGCTTTCTCTAGGGACTCCACAGGGGATTCAGACATCCCTTCACCATGTGAGATGAAAGATGAGGCTGTATTCAAGCCACTGCAAGGAAACCAGGCCTCCTTTCGAGTCAGGGCTTCTCGGTGTATATTCCAGTTGAGGCAGCAAACTATGGTCCCTCTCTCTCACACCTACTGCTGGGAGAAGCCTTTCCTTGAGAGGCTTGTCGAAATTTGGCATACGTCTTCAGTCTAAACCAGGCAATCAGCTCTCATCTCCATTCAATTTGGGTCCACAGAGTATTCCTCGAGTTGCTCTGCTGATCTTGGTATTCCTCTAGCTTGGCACGTTGTTCTCAGGGAACCTCTGGAGTTGCCTAAAGGAAGTCAAGACCCTGGTCGTGTTTGATGGGGAACGGGGGATGGATATGGAGTCAAGGCAGGGAATCGGGCCTCATCTCAAATTTACTTGGGGTACATGGAGCTCCTTCGCGATGCTGGTGTGACCTCAGGGTCCCTCTCCGCTTGTGACAGTGTTCTTGCAGACTGTCTCGAGATCCATCAAGCAAGTCGAGGCTCCTTATTTGTTTCATGGGGATCACGGGATTGCTCTGCATGCAGTGCAGGGGAGTCGGGCCTCAACTCGCTTTGAGGGGGAAGTCTCATGGTTTTTCTCGATGTGCGGCGGGGACCTGGGTTATATTCTCGAGTTACGGCGGGGATGGTCCTTCAACACTCGTGTTTGTTCAGCGACGTCAGGACTCCTGTCGAGTTACGGGGGACACCTCAGGAATCTCCTTGACACATGGCAGGGCCAAAGGGACGCTTCTCGAGGTGAGGCGGGAGACACAGTGTCCCTTTTCAGTAGATACATGGATATTGGGATTCCTGTCAATGCTCAAGAGGAGTCAGGCATTGTTATCTTTTGAAGCAGAGCACTCTGCTTTCCTCTCGAGGTGTCAAAGGCATGTAAAGCATTCCATCGAAAGGAGTCGGGGACCTAGGGCTTTCTCTAGGGACTACACAGGGGATTCAGACATCCCTTCACCATGTGAGATGAAAGATGAGGCTGTATTGAAGCCACTGCAAGGAAACCAGGCCTCCTTTCGAATCAGGGCTTCTCGGTATATATTCCACTTGAGACAGCAAACTTAGGGTCCCTCTCTCACATCTACTGCTGGGAGAAGCCTCCTCTTGAGGGTCTTTTGGAAAGTTGGCATACGTCTTGAGTCTAAGCCAGGCAATCAGCTCTCATCTCCAGTCAAATTTGGGTCCATGGAGCATTCCTCGAGTTGCTCTGCTGAACTTGGTATTCCTCTAGGCTTGGCACGTTGTTCTCGGGAAACCTCTGGAGTTGCCTAAAGGAAGTCAAACCCCTGGTCGTGTTTGATGGGGAACGGGGGATGGCTCTGCAGTCAAGTCAGGGGAATCGGGACAAATTTCGAATTGATTTTGGGTTCATGGAGCTCCTTCGCGATGCTGGTGTGATCTCAGGGTCCCTCTGTACTTGTGACAGTGTTTTTGCGGATTTTCTCGAGATCCATCAAGCAAGTCGAGGCTCCTTACATGTTTCATGGGGATCACGGGATTGCTCTGGATGCAGTGCAGGGAAACGGGTCTCATCTCGCTTTGAGGGTGAAGTCTCATGGTTTTTCTCAAGTTGCGGCGGGGACCTGGTGTATATTCTCGAGTTACGGCGGGGATGGACCTTTAATACTTGTGCTTGTCCAGCGATGTCAGGACTCCTGTCTAGTAATGAGGGACACCTCAGGAAACTCTTCGAGGCTTGGCAGGGCCAAAGGGAAGCTTCTCGAGGTGAGGCGGGATACCCAGGGTCCCTTTCCAGTAGCCACAGGGTTATTGGCATTCCTGTCAATGTTCAATAGGAGTCAGGCATCGTCACCTTTTGAAGAAGTGAACTCTGCGTGCCGCTAGTTGTGTCAAAGGCATGTGAGGCATTCCATCGAAAGGAGTCTGGGACCTAGGGCATTCTCTAGGGACTCCACAGGGGATTCAGACATCCCTTCACATTGTGAGATGAAAGATGAGCCTTTATTCCCGCACTGCAAGGAAATCCGCCCTCCTTTCGTGTCAGGGCTTTTCGGTGTATATTCCACTTGAGACAACAAACACAGGGTCACTCCCTTACACCTACTGCTGAGAGAAGCCTCCTCTTGAGATTATTGTGGAAAGTTGGCATACGTCTTGAGTCTAAGCCAGGCAATCAGCTCTCATCTCCAGGCAATTTGGGGTCCACGGAGCAATCCTCGAGTTGTTCTGCTGAACTTGGTATTCCTCTAAGCTTGGCACGTTGTTTTCGGTGAACCTCTGGAGTTGCCTAAAAGAAGTCAAGCCACTGGTAATGTTTGATGGGGAATGTAGGATTGCTCCGGAGTCAAGGCAGGGGAATCGGGCCTCATCTCGCGTTGATTTGGGGTACATGGAGCTCCTTTTCGATGCTGGTGTGACCTCAGGGTCCCTTTCTACATGTGACTGTGTTCTTGCAGATTGTCTCGAGATCCATCAAGCAAGTCGAGGCTCCTTACAAGTTTCATGGGTATCACAGGATTGCTCTACATACAGTACAGGGGAATCGGGCCTCATCTCGCTTGGAGGGGTAAGTCTCATGGTTTTTCTCGAGTTGCCGCGGGGACCTGGGGTATATTCTCGAGTTACGGCGGGAATGGACCTTCAAAACTAGTGCTTTTGCAGCGACGTCAGGACTACTGTCGAGTTACGAGGGACATCTCAGGAATCTCTTCGAGGCTTGGCAAGCCCAAAGGGACGCTTCTCGAGGAGAGACGTGAGACCCAGGGTCCCTTTCCAGTAGCCACAGGGATATTGGGATTCCTGTCCATGTTCAAGAGGAGTCAGGCATCGTCACCTTTTGAAGCAGTGAGCTCTGCGTGCCTCTCGAGGTGTCAGAGACATGTGAAGCATTCCGTCGAAAGTAGTCGGGGACCTTCGGCTTTCTCTAGGGACTCCAGGGGGGATTCAAACATCCCTTCACCTTGTGAGATGTAAGAGGAGCCTGTATTCAAGCCACTGCAAGGAAACCCAGCCTCCTTTCAAGTCAGGGCTTCTCCGTGTATATTCCACTTGAGACAGCAAACTCAGGGTCCCTCCCGCACACCTACTGCTGAGAGAAGCCTCCACTTGAGGGGCTTGTGGAATGTTGGACATATGTCTTGAGTCTAAGCCAGGCAATCAGCTCTCATCTCCAGGCAACTTAGGGTCCACGGAGCAATCCTCGAGTTGCTCTGCTGTACTTGGTATTCATCTACGCTTGGCACATTGTTCTCGGGCAACCTCTGGAGTTGCATAAAGGAGATCAAGCCACTGGTCCTGTTTGACCGGGAACGGTGGATGACTCTGGATTCAAGGAAGGGGAATCGGGCCTCATCTCGAGTTGATTTGGGGTACATGGAGGTTCTTCTCGATGCTGGTATGACCTCAGGGTCCCTCTGTACTTGTGACAGTGTTCTTCCGGATTGTTTCGAGATCCATCAAGCAAGTCGAGGCTCCTTACATGTTTCATGGGGATCACGGGATTGCTCTGCATGCAGTGCAGGGGAATCGGGCCTCATCTCGCTTTGAGGGGGAAGTCTCATGGTTTTTCTCAAGTAGCGGAGGGGACCTGTTGTATATTCTCGAGTTACGGCGGGGATTGCCCTTCAACAATCGTGTTTGTCCAGCGACGTCAGGACTCCTGACGAGTTACGACGGACACTTCAAGAATCTCTTCGAAAC
Source organism: Odocoileus hemionus (assembly GCA_020976825.1). NCBI lineage: Eukaryota > Metazoa > Chordata > Mammalia > Artiodactyla > Cervidae > Odocoileus > Odocoileus hemionus. The sequence continues at coordinate 32,961 of JAJLRB010001106.1, forward strand.
TTGGCAGGGCCAAAGGGACGCTTCTCGAGGAGAGGCGTGAGACCCAGGGTCCCTCTGCAATAGCCACAGGGATACTGGTATTCCTGTCAATGTTCGAGAGGAGTCAGGCATCATCACCTTTTGAAGCAGGGAACTCTGCGAGCCGCTAGAGGTGTGATAGGCATGTGAGGTATTCCGTCGAAATGATTCGGGGACCTAGGGCTTTCTCTAGGGACTTCACATGGGATTCAGACAGCCCTTCACCTTATGAGATGAAAGATGAGCCTGTATTCAAGCCACTGCAAGGAAACCCGGCCTCCTTTCGAGTCAGGGCTTCTCGGTGTATATTCCACTTGAGGCAGCAAATTCTGGGTCCCTCCCTCACACCTACTGCTGAGAGAAGCCTCTTGTTGATGGGCTTGAGGAAAGTTCACATACGTGTTGAGTCTAAGCCAGGCAATCAGCTCCCATCTCCAGGCAATTTGGGGTTCACTGAGAATTCCTCGAGTTGCTCTCCTGAACTTGGTATTCCTCTAGGCTTGGCATATTGTTCTCGGGGAACCTCTGGAGTTGCCTAAAGGAAGTCAGGCCACTGGTTGTGTTTGATGGGGAACGAGGGATGGCTCTGGAGTCAAGTCAGGGGAATTCGGCCTCATCTCGAGTTGATTTGGGGCCCATGGAGCTCCTTCGCGATGCTGTTGTGACCTCAGGGTCCCTCTCTACTTGTGACAGTGCTTTTGCGGACTGTCTCGACATCCATCAAGCAAGTCGAGGCTCCTGACATGTTTCAGGGGGCTCACGGAATTGCTCTGCATGCAGTGCAGGGGAATCGGGCCTCATCTCACTTGGAGGGGGAAGTCTCATGGTTATTCTCGAGTTACGTCTGGTACCTGGGGTATATTCTCGAGTTAAGGCGGGTATGGCCCTTCAACACTCGTGCTTGTCCAGCGACGCCAGGACACCTGTCGAGTTACGATCGACACCGCAGAAATCTCTTCGAGTCTTGGCAGGGCCAAATGGATGCTTCTCGAGGTGCGTCTGGAGACACAGGGCCCCTTTCGAGTAGCCACATGGATATTGGTTTTCCTGTCAATGTTCAAGAGGAGTCAGGCATCATCACCTTTTGAAGCAATGAACTCTGTGTGCCGCTCAAAGTGTCAAAGGCTTGTGAGTCTTTTCGTCGAAAGGAGTCGGAGACATAGGGCTTTCTCTAGGGAATCCACAGGGGAATCAGACATCCCTTCACCTTGTGAGATGAAAGATGAGCCTGTATTCAAGCCACTGCAAGGAAACCCGGCCTCCTTCCGAGTCAGGGCTTCTCGGTGTATATTCCACTTGAGGCAGCAAATTCAGGGTCCCTCCCTCACATAAACTGCTGAGAGATGCCTCCTCTTGAGGGCCTTGTGGAAAGTTGGCATACGTGATCAGTCTAAGCCAGGCAATCATCTCTCATCTCCAGACAATTTGGTGTCCACGGAGCATTCCTCGAGTTGCTCCGCTGATCTTGGTATTCTTCTTGGCTTCGCACGTTGTTCTCGGGAAATTTTGGAATTGCCTAAACGAAGTCAAGCCACTGGTCGTGTTTGATGGGGAACGGGGGATGGCTCTGGAGTCAAGCCCGGGGAATTGGGCCTCATCTCGAGTTGATTTGGGGTACATGGAGCCCCTTCGCTATGCTGGTGTGACATCAGTGTCTCTCTGTACCTGTGACAGTGATCTTGCGTGTTTTCTCGTGATCCATCAAGCAAATCAAGGCTCCTTACATGTTTCATGGGTATCACGGGATTGCTCTGCTTGCAATGCAGGGGAATCGGGCCTCATTTCGCTTTGAGAGGGAAGTGTCATGGTTTTTCTCGAGTTGCGGTGGGGACATGGGGTATATTCTTGAGTTTCGACGGGGATGGCCCTTCAAAACTCGTGTTTGTCCAGCGACGTCCGGACTCCTGTCGAGTTACGAGGGACTCCTCAGGAATCTCTTCGAGGCTTGGCAGGGCCAAGGGACGCTTCTCAAGTTGAGGCGGGAGACCCAAGGTCCCTTTCCTGTAGCCACAGAGATATTGGGATTCCTGTTAATGTTCAAGAGGTGTCAGGCATCGTCACCTTTTGAAGCGGTGAACTCTGTGTGCCGCTCGAGGTGTCAAAGGCATGTGAGGCATTCCTTCCAAAGGTGTCGGGGATCTGGGGCTTTCTCTAGGGACTCCACAGGGGCTTCAGACATCCCTTCACCTTTTGAGATGAAAGAGGAGCCTGTATTCAAGCCACTGCCTGGTAACCCAGCCTCCTTTCGAGTCAGGGTTTCTCGGTGTATATTCCGATTGAGGCAGCAAACTCAGGGTTCCTCCCTCACACCTACTACTGAGAATAGCCTTCTCTGAGGGGCGTGTGTAAAATTGGCATACGTCTTGAGTCTAAGCCAGGCAATGACCTCTCATATCCAGGCAATTTGGGGTCCACGGAGCATTCCTCGAGTTGCTCTGCTGAACTTGGTATTCCTCTAAACTAGGCACGTTGTTCTCGGGGAACCTCTGGAGTTGCCTAAAGGAAGTCAAGCCATTAGTCGTGTTTGAATGGGAACAGGGGATGGCTTTGGAATCAAGGCAGGGGAATCGGGCCTCATCTCGAGTTGATTTGGGGGTCATGGAGCTCCTTCGTGATGCTTGTGTGACCTCAGTGTCCCTCTCTACTTGTGACAGTGTTCTTGTGTATTGTCTCGAGATCAATCAAGGAAGTCGAGGCTCCTTACATGTTTCTTGGGGATCACGGGATTGCTCTGCATGCAGTGCAGGGGAATCGGGCCTCATCTCGCTTTGACGGGGAAGTGTCATGGTTTTTCTTGACTTGCGGCGGGGACCTGGGGTGTATTCCCGAGTTACGTGTGGGATGGCCTTTCAATATTCGTGTTTGTCCAGCGACGTCAGGACTCCTGTCAAGTTACGAGGGACACCTCAGGAATCTCTTCGAGGCTTGGCAGGGCCAAAGGGATGCTTCTCGAGGTCAGGCGGGAGACCCAGGGTCACTTTCCAGTAGCCACTGGGATACTGGGATTCCTGTCAATGTTCAAGAGCAGGCAGGCATCATCACCTTTTGAATCAGAGAACTCGGCGTGCTGCTCGAGGTGTCAAAGGCATGTGAGGCATTCCGTTGAAAGGAGTCGGGAAACTAGGGCTTTCTCTAGGGACTGCACAGTGGAATCAGACATCCCTTCACGTTGTGAGATGAAAGATGAGCCTGTATTCAAGCCTCTGCAAGGACAGCTGGCCTGCATTCGAGTCAGGGCTTCTCGGTGTATACTCCACTTGAGGCAGCAAACTCAGGGTCCCTCCCTCACACCTTCTGCTGAGAGAAACCTCCTCTTGAGGGGCTTGTGGATAGTTGGGATCCGTCTTGAGTCTAAGCAAGGCAATCAGCTCTCATCTCCAGGCAATTTGGGGTCGACGGGGCATTCCTCGAGTTGCTCTGCTGAACTTGGTATTCCTATGGCTTGGCAAGTTGTTCTCTGGGAAACTCTGGAGTTGCCTAAAGGAAGTCAAACCATTGGTCGTGTTTGATGGGAAACGGTGGATGGCACTGGAGTCAAGGCAGGGGAATCGGGCCTCATCTCGATTTGATTTGGGGTACATGGAACTCCTTCGGGATGCTAGTGTGACCTCAGCGTCCCTCTGTACTTGTGACAGTGTTCTTGCGGACTGTCTCGAGATCCATCAGGCAAGTCGAGGCTCCTTACAGGTTTCATGGGGATCACGGGATTGCTCTGCATGCAGTGCAGGGGAATCGGGCCTCATCTCACTTTGGGGGGAAATCTCATCGTTTTTCTCGAGTTGACGGGGGAACTGGGGTATATTCTCGAGACATGGCGGAGATGGCCCTTCAACACTCTTCTTATTAAAGCGACGTAAGGACTCCTGTCGAGTTCCGAGGGACACCAAAAGAATGTCTTCGAGGTTTGGCAGGGCCAAAGGAACACTTCTCGAGGTGAATCAGGAGACCCAGGTTGCCTTTCCAGTAACCAAGGTATATGGGGATCCCTGTCAATATTCAAGAGGAGTCAGGCATCATCACCTTTTGAAGCAGTGAACTCTGCATGCCGCTGGAGGTGTCAAATGCATGTGAGACATTCCGTCGAAAGGAATCGGGGAATTAGGCCTTTCTCTAGGGACTCCACAGGGGATTCAGACATCCCTTAACCTTGTGAGATGAAAGAGGAGCATTTATTCAAGCCACTGCAAGGAAACCCGGCCTCTTTTCGAGTCAGGGCTTCTCGGTGTATACTCCACTTGAGGCAGCAAAATCAGGGTCCCTCCCTCACACCTACTGCTGAGAGAAACCTCCTCTTGAGGGGCTTGTGGATAGCTGGCATCTGTCTTGAGTCTAAGCAAGGCAATCAGCTCTCATCTCCAGTCAATTTGGTGTCCACGGAGCATTCCTCGAGTTGCTCTGCTGAACTTGGTGTTCCTCTAGTCTTTGCTCGTTGTTCTCGGGGAACCTCTGGAGTTGCTAAAAGGAAGTCAAGCCACTGGTCGTATTTGCTGGGGAACAGGAAATGGCTCTGGAGTCAAGGCAGGGGAATCGGGCCTCATCTCTAGTTGATTTGGGGTACATGGAGCTCCTTGGCGATGCTGGTGTGACCTCAGGGTCCCTCTATACTTGTGATAGTGTTCTTGCGGACTGTCTCGAGATTCATCAAGGAAGTCGAAGCTCCTTACTTGTTTCATGGGGACCACGGGATTGCTCGGCATACAGTGCAGGGGAATCGAGCCTCATCTCGTTTTGAGGGGGAAGTCTCATGGTTTTTCTCGAGTAGCGGGAGGGACCTGTGGTATATTCTCGAGTTACAGCGGGAAAGGGTTTTCAACACTCGTGTTTCTCCAGCGACGGTTGGACTCCTGTGTAGTTACGAGGGACACCTCAGGAATCTCTTCAAGGCTTGGCAGGGCGAAAGGGATGCTTCTCGAGGTGAGGGGGGAGACGCAGGGTCCCTTTCCAGTAGCGACAGGGATATTAGGATTCCTGTCAGTGTTCAAGAGGAGTAAGGCATCGTCACCTTTTGAAGCAGAGAACTCTAGGTGCCGCTCGAGGTGTCAAAGGCATGTGAGGCATTCCGTCGAAAGGAGTCGGGGAACTAGGGCTTTATTGATGAACTGCACAGTGGACTCAGAAAACCCTTCACCTTGTGAGATGAAAGAGCAGCCTTTATTCAAGCCACAGCAAGGAAACCCGGCCCCTTTTCGAGTCAGGGCTTCTCGGTGTATACTCCAACTTGAGGCAGCAAACTCAGGGTCCCTCCCTCACAACTACTGCTGACGGAAACCTCCTCTTGAGGGGCTTGTGGATAGTTGGCATCCGTCTTGAGTCTAAGTAAGGCAATCAGCTCTCATCTTCAGTCAATTTGGTGTCCACAGAGCATTCCTCGAGTTGCTCTGCTGAACTTGGTGTTCCTCTAGTCTTGGCACGTTGTTCTTGGGGAACCGCTGGAGTTGCTTAAAGAAGTCAACCCACTGGTCGTCTTTGCTGGGGAACGGGGGATGGTTCTGGAGTCAAGGCAGGGGAATCGGGCCTCACCTCGAGTTGATATGGGGTACATGGAGCTCCTTCGCGATGCTGGTGTGACCTTAGGGTCCCTCTATACTTGTGACAGTTTTCTTGCGGATTGTCTCGAGATCCATCAAGGAAGTCGAGGCTCCTTACATGTTTCATGGGGATCATGGGATTGCTCGGCATGCAGTTCAGGGGACTCGGGCCTCATCTCGCTTTGAGGGGGAAGTCTCATGGTTTTTCTCGAGTTGCTACAGGGACCTGTAGTATATTCTCGAGTTACGGCTGTAATGGGTCTTCAACACTCGTGTTTGTCCAGCGACGGCTGGACTACTGTTTAGTTACGAGGGACACCTCAGGAATCTCTTCAAGGCTTGGCAGGGCCAAAGGGACATTTCTCGAGGTGAGGTGGGAGACCCAGGGTCCCTTTCCAGTAGCGACAAGGATATTGGGATTCCTGTCAATGCTCAAGAGGAGTCAGGCATCATCACCTTTTGAAGCAGAGAACTCTGCGTGCCGCTGGAGTTGTCAAAGGCATGTGAGGCATTGCGTCGAAAGGTGTCGGGAAACTAGGGCTTTCTCTAGGGACTGCACAGTGGAATCAGACATCCCTTCACGTTGTGAGATGAAAGATGAGCCTGTATTCAAGCCTCTGCAAGGACAGCTTGCCTGCATTCGAGTCAGGGCTTCTCGGTCTATATTCCACTTGAGGCAGCAAATTCAGGGTCCCTCCCTCACACCTACTGCTGAGAGCAGCCTCCCCTTGAGGGTCTTATGGTAATTTGGCCTGCATCTTCAGTCTGAGCCAGGCAATCAGCTCTCATCTCCAGTCAATTTGGTGTCCTCGGAGCATTCTTCGAGTTGCTCTGCTGAACTTGGTGTTCCTCTAGTCTTGTCACGTTGTTCCCTGGGAACCTCCGGAGTTGCTTAAAGGAAGTCAACCCACTGGTCGTTTTTGCTGGGGAACGGGGGATGGGTCTGGAGTCAAGGCAGGGGAATCGGGCCTCACCTCGAGTTGATTTCGGGTACATGGATCTCCTTCGTGATGCTGGTGTGACCTCATGGTCCCTCTGTACTTGAGACAGTGTTCTTGCGGACTGTCTCGAGATGCATCAAGCAAGTTGAGGCTCCTTACATGATTCATGGGGATCACGGGATTGCTCTGCATGAAGTGCAGGGTAATTGGGACTCATCACGCTTTGGGCGGGAAGTCTCATGATTTTTCTCGAGTTGAGGCCAGATCTGGGGGATATTCTAGAGTTACGGCGGGGATGGCTCTTCAACACTCGAGTTTGTCCAGTGACGTCTGGACTCCTGTTTAGTTACGAGGGACACCTAAGCAATGTCTTCGTGGCTTGGCAGGGCCAATTGGATGCTTCTCGAGGTGATCAGGTGACCCAGGGTGCCTTTCCGATAGCCACAGTATATGGGATTTCCTGTCAATGTTCAAGAGGAGTCAGGCATCGTCTCCTTTTGAAGCAGTGAACTCTGCATGCCGCTCGAGGTGTCAAAGGCATATGAGGCATTCCGTCGAAAGGAGTCGGGGTAATAGGCCTTTCTCTATGGACTGCACAGTGGATTCAGACATCCCTTCAACTTGTGAGATGAGAGATGAGCCTGTATTCAAGCCTCTGCAAGGAAACCCGGCCTCCTTTCGAGTCAGGACTTCTCGTTGTATATTCGACTTGAGGCAGCAAATTCAGGGTCCCTCCCTCACATCTACTGCTGAGAACAGCCTCCCCTTGAGGGTCTTACGGTAATTTGGCCAACGTCTTTAGTCTAAGCCAGGCAATCAGCTCTCATATCCAGGCAATTTGGAGTCCACGGAGCATTCCTCGAGTTGCTCTACTGAACTTGGTATTCCTCTAGGCTTGGCAGGTTGTTCTCTGGGAAAATCTGGAGTTGCCTAAAGGAAGTCAAACCACTGGTCGTGTTTGAGGGGGAACGGGGGATGGCACTGGAGTCAAGGCAGGGGAATCGGGCCTCACCTCGAGTTGATTTGGGGTACATGGAGCTCCTTCGCGATGCTGGTGTGACCTCATGGTCCCTCTGTACTTGTGACAGTGTTCTTGCGGACTGTCTCGAGATCCATCAATTAAGTCGAGGCTCCTTAAATGTTTCATGGGGATCAAGGGATTGCTCTGCATGCAGTGCAGGGGATTCATCTCACTTTTGGGGGAAATTTCATGGTTTTTCTCGAGTTGACGCGGGGAACTGGGGTATATTCTCGAGATAGGGCGGAGATGGCCCTTCAACACTTTTGTTATTAAAGTGACGTCCGGACTCCTGTCGAGTTAAGAGGGACACCCCAGGAATGTCTTCGAGGCTTGGCAGGGCCAAAGGAACGCTTCTCGAGGTGAATCAGGAGACCCAGGTTGCCTTTCCAGTAACCACGGTATATGGGGATTCCTGTCAATGTTCAAGAGGAGTCAGTCATCATCACCTTTTGAAGTAGTGAACTCTGCATGCCGCTCGAGGTGTCAAATGCTTGTGAGACATTCCTTCGAAAGGAGTCGGGGAACTAGACTTTTCTCTAGGGACTCCACAGGGGATTCAGACATCCCTTAACCTTGTGAGATGAAAGAGGAGCGTGTATTCAAGCCACTGCAAGGAAACCTGGCCTCTTTTCGTGTTAGGGCTTCTCGGTGTATACTCCACTTGAGGCGGCAAACTCAGGGTCCCTCCCTCACACCTACTGCTGAGGGAAACCTCCTCTTGAGGGGCTTGTGGATGGTTGGCATCCGTCTTGAGTCTAAACCAGCAATCAGCTCTCATCTCCAGTCAATTTGGTGTCCAGGGAGCATTCCTCGAGTTCTTCTGCTGAACTTGGTGTTCCTCTAGGCTTGGCACGTTGTTCTCGGGGACCGCTGGAGTTGCTTAAAGGAAGTCAACCCACTGGTCGTGTTTGCTGGGGAACGGGGGATGGCTCTGGAGTCAAGGCAGGGGAATCGGGCCTCACCTCGAGTTGATTTGGGGTACATGGAGCTCCTTCGCGATGCTGGTGTGACCTCAGGGTCCCTCTGTACTTGTGACAGTGTTCTTGCGGACTGTCTCGAGATCCATCAAGGAAGTGGAGGCTCCTTACATGTTTCATGGGGATCACGGGATTGCTCGGCATGCAGTGCATGGGAATCGGGCCTCATCTCGCTTTGAGGGGGAAGTCTCAAGGTTTTTCTCGAGTAGTGGCAGGGACCTGTGGTATATTCTCGAGTTACGGCAGGAAAGGGTCTTAAACACACGTGTTTGTCCAGCGACGGCTGAACTACTGTTTAGTTACGAGGGACACCTCAGGAATCTCTTCAAGGCTTGGCAGGGCCAAAGGGATGCTTCTCGATGTGAGGTGGGAGACGCAGGGTCCCTTTCCAGCAGCGACAGGGATATTAGGATTCCTGTCAATGTTCAAGAGGAGTCAGGCAACGTCACCTTTTGAATAAGAGAATTCTGCGTGCCGCTCGAGGTGTCAAAGGCATGTGAGGCATTCCGTTGAAAGGAGTCGGGGAACTAGGGCTTTCTCTAAGAACTGCACAGTGGATTCAGACATCCCTTCACCTTGTGAGATGAAAGATGAGCCTGTATTCAAGCCTCCGAAAGGACACCCGGCCTGCTTTCGAGTCATGGTTTTTCAGTGTATATTCCACTTGAGGCAGCAAACTCATGGTCCCTCCCTCACACCTACTGCTGAGAGCAGCCTCCCCTTGAGGGTGTTATGGTATGTTCGCATAAGTCTTGAGTGTAAGCCAGGCAATCAGCTCTCAGTTCCAGGCAATTTGGTGTCCACGGAGCATTCCTCGAGTTGCTCTGCTGAACTTGGTATTCCTCTAGGCTTGGCACGTTGTTCTCTGGGAAACTCTGGAGATGCCTTAAGGAAGTCAAACCACTGGTCTTCTTTGATGGGAAACGGGGGATGGCTCTGCAGTCAATGCAGGGGAAGATGGCCTCATCTCGAGTTGATTTGGGGTACATGGAGCTCTTTCGCGATGCTGGTGTGACCTCAGGGTCCCTCTCTACTTGTGACAGTGTTCTTTCGGACTGTCTCGAGATCCATCAAGCAAGGCTAGGCTCCTTACATGTTTTATGGGGATCACGAGATTGCTCTGCATGCAGTGCAGGGGAATCGGGCCTCATCTCACTTTGGGGAGGAAAACTCATGGATTTTCTCGAGTTGAGGCGGGGAAATGTGGTATATTCTCGAGTAACGACAGGGATGGCCCTTCAACACTCTTGTTATTCTAACGACGTCAGAACTCCTGTCGAGTTACGAGTGACACCTCAGGAATGTTTTCGAGGATTGGCAGGGCCAAAGGGACGCTTTTCGAGGTGAATCAGGAGACCCACGGTCCCTTTCCAGTAGCCACAGTATATGGGGATTCCTGTCAATGTTCAAAGAAGTCAGGCATCGTCACCTTTTTTAGCAGTGAACTCTGCATGCCGCTCGAGGTGTCAAAGGCATGTGAGGCATTCCGTCGAAAGGAGTCGGGGACCAAGGTCTTTCTCTAGTGACTCCAAAGGGGATTCAGACATCCCTTCACCTTCTGAGATGAAAGAGAGCCTGTATTCATGCAACTGCAAGGAAACCCGGCCTCCTTTCGAGTCAGGGCTTCTCAGTGTATATTCCATTTGAGGCAGCAAACTCAGGGTCCCTCCCTCACACCTACTGGTGAGAGAAGCCTCCTCTTGAGGGGCTTGTGGAAAGTTGGCATATGTCTTGAGTCTAAGCCAGGCAATCAGCTCTCATCTCCAGGCAATTTGGAGTCCAAGGAACATTCCTCAACTTGCTCTGCTGAACTTGGTGTTCCTCTACGTTTGGCACGTTGTTCTCGTGGAAATTCTGGAGGTGCTTAAAGGAAGTCAAGACATTTGTCGTGTTTGCTGGGGAACTGGTGATGTCTCTGGAGTCAAGGCAGGGGAATCGGGCCTCATCTCGAGTTAATTTGGTGTACATGGAGCTCCTTCGCGATGCTGGTGTGACCTCAGAGTCCCTCTATACTTGTGACAGTGTTCTTGCGGATTGTCTCGAGATCCATCAAGGAAGTCGAGGCTCCTTACATGTTTCATGGGGATCACTGGATTGCTCGGCATGCAGTTCAGGGGACTCGGGCCTCATCTCGCTTTGAGGGGGAAGTCTCATGATTTTTCTCGAGTTTCGGCAGGGACCTGTGGTATATTTTCGAGTTACGGCTGTAATGGGTCTTCAACACTCGTGTTTGTCCACCCACAGCTGGACTACTGTTTACTTAGGAGGGACACGTCAGGAATCTCTTCAAGGCTTGGCAGGGCCAAAAGGACGTTTCTCGAGTTGAGGTGGGAGACCCAGGGTCCCTTTCCAGTAGCGACAAGGATATTGGGATTCCTGTCAATGCTCAAGAGGAGTCAGGCATCATCACCTTTTGAAGCAGAGAACCCTGCGTGCCGCTCGAGTTGTCAAAGGCATGTGAGGCATTGCGTCGAAAGGTGTCGGGAAACTAGGGCTTTCTCTAGGGACTGCACAGTGGAATCAGACATCCCTTCACGTTGTGAGATGAAAGATGAGCCTGTATTCAAGCCTCTGCAAGGACAGCTGGCCTGCATTCGAGTCAGGGCTTCTCAGTATATATTCCACTTGATGCAGCAAATTCAGGGTCCCTCCTTCACACCTTCTGCTGAGAGCAGCCTCCCCTTGAGGGTCTTATGGTAATTTGGCCTACATCTTCAGTCTGAGCCAGGCAATCAGCTCTCATCTCCAGTCAATTTGGTGTCCACGGAGCATTCTTCGAGTTGCTCTGCTGAACTTGGTGTTCCTCTAGTCTTGTCACGTTGTTCTCGGGGAACCTCTGGAGTTGCTTAAAGGAAATCAACCCACTGGTCGTGTTTGCTGGGGAACGGGGGATGGTTCTGGAGTCAAAGCAGGGGAATCGGGCCTCACCTGGAGTTGATTTGGGGTACATGGAGCTTCTTCGCGATGCTGGTGTGACCTCATGGTCCTTCTGTACTTGTGACAGTGTTTTTGCGGACTGTCTCGAGATCCATCAAGCAAGATGAGGCTCCTTACATGATTCATGGGGATCACGGGATTGCTCTGCATGAAGTGCAGGGTAATTGGGCCTCATCACGCTTTGGGGTGGAAGTCTCATGGTTTTCCTCGAGCTGAGGACAGATCTGGGGTATATTCTAGAGTTACGGCGGGGATGGCTCTTCAATACTCGAGTTTGTCCAGTGACGTCTGGACTCCTGTTTAGTTACGAGGGACACCTAAGCAATGTCTTCGTGGCTTGGCAGGGCCAATGGGATGCTTCTCGAGGTGAATCAGGTGACACAGGGTCCCTTTCCGATAGCCACAGGATATGGGGATTCCTGTCAATGTTCAAGAGGAGTCAGGCATCGTCTCCTTTTGAAGCAGTGAACTCTGCATGCCGCTCGAGGTGTCAAAGGCATATGAGGCATTCCGTCGAAAGGAGTCGGGGTACTAGGACTTTCTCTAGGGACTCCACAGGGGATTCAGACATTCCTTCAACTTGTGAGATGAAAGATGAGCCTGTATTCAAGCCTCTGCAAGGAAACCCGGCCTCCTTTCGAGTCAGGGCTTCTCGGTGTATATTCCACTTGAGGCAGCAAACTCAGGGTCCCTCCCTCACATCTACTGCTGAGAACAGCCTCCCCTTGAGGTTCTTACGGTAATTTGGCCAACGTCTTTAGTCTAAGCCAGGCAATCATCTCTCATATTCAGTCAATTTGGGGTCCAATGGAGCATTCCACGAGTTGCTCTGCTGAACTTTGTATTCCTCTAGGCTTGGCAGGTTGTTCTCTGGGAAACTCTGGAGTTGCCTAAAGGAAGTCAAACCACTGGTCTTGTTTGATGGGGAACGGGGGATGGCACTGGAGTCAAGGCAGGGGAATCGGGCCTCACCTCGAGTTGATTTGGGGTACATGGAGCTCCTTCACGATGCTAGTGTGACCTCAGGTTCCCTCTGTACTTGTGACAGTGTTCTTGCGGACTGTCTCGAGATCCATCAAGTAAGTCGAGGCTCCTTACATGTTTCATGGGGATCACAGGATTGCTCTGCATGCAGTGCAGGGGAATCGGGCCTCATCTCACTTTGGGATGAAGTCTCATGGTTTTTCTCGAGTTAATGGGGGGAACTGGGGTATATTCTCCAGATATGGCGAAGATGGCCCTTCAACACTCTTGTTATTAAAGTGACGTCAGGACTCCTGTCGAGTTACAAGGGACACCCCAGGAATGTCTTCGAGGCTTGGCAGGGCCAAAGGAACGCTTCTCGATGAGAATCAGGAGACCCAGGTTGCCTTTCCAGTAACCACGGTATATGGGGATTCTTGTCAATGTTCAAGAGGAGTCAGGCATCATCACCTTTTGAAGCAGTGAACTCTGCATGTCACTCGAGGTGTCAAATGCTTGTGAGACATTCCGTCGAAAGGAGTCGGGGTACTAGGCCTTTCTCTAGGGACTCCACAGCGGATTCAGACATCCCTTCACCTTGTGAGATGAAAGAGGAGCCTTTATTCAAGCCACTGCAAGGAAACCCGGCCTCTTTTCGAGTCAGGGCTTCTCGGTGTATACTCCATTTGAGGCAGCAAACTCAGGGTCCCTCCCTCACAACTACTGCTGAGAGAAACCTTCTCTTAAGGGGCTTGCGGATAGTTGGCATCCGTCTTGAGTCTAAGCAAGGAAATCAGGTCTAATTTCCAGGAAATTTGGGGTCTACGGAGCATTCCTCGTGTTGCTCTGCTGAACTTGGTATTCCTCTAGGCTTGGCACGTTGTTCTCTGGGAAACTCTGGAGTTGCCTAAAGGAAGTCAAACCACTGGTCGTGTTTGATGGGGAACGGGGGATGGCTCTGGAGTCAAGACAGGGGAATCGGGCCTCATCTTGAGTTGATTTGGGGTACATGGAGCTCCTTCGCGATGCTGGTGTGACCTCAGGGTCCCTCTATACTTGTGACAGTGTTCTTGCGGATTGTTCCGAGATCCATCAAGAAAGTCGAGGCTCTTTACATGTTTCATGGGGAACACGGGATTGCTCGGCATGCAGTGCAGGGGACTCGGTCCTCATCTCGCTTTGAGTGGGAAGTCTCATGGTTTTTCTCGAGTTGTGGCAGGGACCTGTGGTATACTCTCGAGTTAGGCTGTAATCGGTCTTCAATACTCGTGTTTGTCCAGCGACGGCTGGACTACGGTGTAGTTACGAGGAACACCTCAGGAATCACTTCAAAGCTTGGCAGGGCCAAAGGGACGCTTCTCGATGTGAGGTGGGAGACCCAGGGTCCCTTTCCGTAGCGACAAAGATATTGGGATTCCTGTCAATGCTCAAGAGGAGTCAGGCATCGTCACCTTTTGAAGCAGAGAACTCTGTGTGCCGCTCGAGGTGTCAAAGGCATGTGAGGCATTCAGTCGAAAGGAGTCGGGGAACTAGGGCTTTCTCTAGGGACTGCACAGTGGACTCAGACATCCCTTCACCTTGTGAGATGAAAGATGAGCCTGTATTCAAGCCTCTACAATGACACTCGGCCTGCTTTCGAGTCATGGTTTCTCGGTGCATATTCCACTTGAGGCAGCAAACTCAGGGTCCCTCCCTCACACCTACTGCTGAGAGCAGCCTCCCCTTGAGAGTCTTATGGCAATTTTGCCTACGTCTTGAGTCTGAGCCAGGCAGTCGGCTCTCATCTCCAGGCAATTTGGGGTCGACGGGGAATTCCTCGAGTTGCTCTGCTGAACTTGGTATTCCTCTAGGCTTGGCAAGTAGTTCTCTGGGAAACTCTGGAGTTGCCTAATGGAAGTCAAACCACTGGTCGTGTTTGATGGGGAATTGTGGATGGCTCTGGAGTCAAGGCAGGGGAATCGGGCCTCATCTCAAGTTTTTTTGGGTTACATGGAGCTCCTTCGCGATGCTGGTGTGACCTCAGGGTCCGTCTGTACTTGTCACAGTGTTCTTGAGGACTATCTAGAGATCCATCAAGCAAGTCGAGGCTCCTTATATGTTTCATGGGGATCACGGGATTGCTCTGCATGCAGTACAGGGGAATCGGGCCTCATCTGACTTTGGGGGGGAAATCTCATGGTTTTTCTCGTATTGACGTTGGGTACTGGGGTATATTCTCGAGATATGGCAGGCATGGCCCTTCAAAACTCTTGTTATTAAAGCGACGTCAGGACTCCTGTCGAGTTACGAGGGAAACCTCAGGAATGTCTTCGAGGCATGGCAGGGCCAAAAGAACGCTTCTCGAGGTGAATCAGGAGACCCAGGTTGCGTTTCCAGTAACCACGGTATATGGGGATTCCTGTCAATGTTCAAGAGGAGTCAGGCATCATCACCTTTTGAAGCAGTGAACTCTGCATGCCGCTCGAGGTGTCAAATGCATGTGAGACATTCCGTCGAAAGGAATCGGGGAACTAGGCCTTTCTCTAGGGACTCCAAAAGGGATTCAGACATCCCTTAATTTTGTGAGATGAAAGAGGAGGCTGTTTTCAAGCCAATGCAAGGAAACCTGGCCTCTTTTCGTGTCAGGGCTTCTCGGTGTATACTCCACTTGAGGCAGCAAACTCAGTGTCCCTCCCTCACACCTACTGCTGAGAGAAACCTCCTCTTGAGGGGCTTGTGGATAGTTGGCCTCCGCCTTGAATCTATGCCAGCAATCAGCTCTCATCTCCAGTCAATTTGGTGTCCACGGAGCATTCCTCGAGTTCCTCTGCTGAACTTGGTGTTCCTCTAGGCTTGGCGCGTTGTTCTCTGGGAAACTCTGGAGTTGCCTAAAGGAAGTCAAACCACTGGTCATGTTTGATGGGGAAAGGTGGATGGCTCTGGAGTCAAGGCAGGGGAATCGGGCCTCATCTTGAGTTTTTTTTGGGTTACATGGAGCTCCTTCGCGATGCTGGTGTGACCTCAGGGTCCGTCTGTACTTGTGACAGTGTTCTTGAGGACTATCTAGAGATCCATCAAGCAAGTCGTGGCTCCTTACATGTTTCATTTGGATAAGGGATTGCTCTGCATGCACTGCAAGGGAATCGGGCCTCACCTCACTTTGGGGGGTAAATCTCATGGATTTTCTCGAGCTGAGGCTGGGAACTGGGGTATATTCTCGAGTAACGGCAGGGATGGCCCTTCAACACACTTGTTATTCTAGCGACGTCAGAACTCCTGTCGAGTTACGCGTGACACCTCAGGAATGTTTTCGAGGTTTGGCAGGGCCAACGGGACGCTTCTCGAGGTGAATCAGGAGAACCCGGGTCTCTTTCCAGTAGCCACAGTATATGGGGATTCCTGTCAATGTTCAAGAGGAGCCAGGCATCGTCACCTTTTTTAGCAGTGAACTCTGAATGCCGCTCGATGTGTCAAAGGCATGTGAGGCATTCCGTCGAAAGGAGTCGGGGACCTAGGTCTTTCTCTAGTGACTCCAAAGGGGATTCAGACATCCCTTCACCTTCTGAGATGAAAGAGGAGCCTGTATTCATGCCACTGCAAGGAAACCCGGCCTCCTTTCGAGTCAGGGCTTCTTGGTGTATATTCCACTTGAGGCAGCAAACTCAGGGTCCTTTCCTCACACCTACTGGTTAGAGAAACCTCCTCTTGAAGGGCTTGTGGAAAGTTGGCATACGTCTTGAGTCTAAGCCAGGCAATCAGCTCTCATCTCCAGGCAATTTGGGGTCCACGGAGCATTCCTCGTGTTGCTCTGCTGAACTTGGTATTCCTCTACGCTTGGCACGTTGTTCTCTGGGAAACTCTGGAGTTGCCTAAAGGAAGTCAAACCACTGGTCGTGTTTGATGGGGATCGGGGAATGGCTCTGGAGTCAAGGCAGGGGTATCGGGTATCAAGTCGAGTTGACTTGGGGTACATGGAGCTCCTTCGCGATGCTGGTGTAACCGCAGGGTCCCTCTGTACTTGTGACAGTGTTCTTGCGGACTGTCTCGAGATCCATAAAGCAAGTTGAGGCTATTTACATGTTTCATGGGGATCACGGGATTGCTCTGCATGCAGTGCAGGGGAATCGGGCCTCATGTCACTTTGTGGCGGAAATCTCATGGTTTTTCTCGAGTTGACGAGGGGAACTGGGGTATATTCTCGAGATATGGGGGGATGGCCCTTCAAAACTCTTGTTATTAAAGCGACGTCAGGACACCTGTCGAGCTACGAGGGACACCTCAGGAATGTCTTCGAGGCTTGGCAGGGCCAAAGCGACGCTTCTCGAGGTGAATCAGGAGACCCAGGTTGCCTTTCCAGTAACCACAGTATATGGGGATTCCTGTCAATGTTCAAGAGGAGTCAGGCATCGTCACCTTTTGAAGCAGTGAACTCTGCATGCCGCTCGAGGTGTCAAAAGCATGTGAGGCATTCCGTCGAAAGGAATCGGGGAACTAGGCCTTTCTCTAGGGACTCCACAGGGGATTCACACAACCCTTCACCTTGTGAAGTGAAAGAGGAGCCTGTATTCAAGCCACTGCAAGGAAACCCGCCCTCTTTTCAAGTCAGGGCTTCTCTGTGTATACTCCACTTGAAGCAGCAAACTCAGGGTCCCTCCCTCACACCTACTGCTGAGAGAAACCTCCTCTTGAGGGGCTGTGGATAGTTGGCATCCGTCTTGAGTCTATGCAAGGCAATCAGCTCTCATTTCCAGTCAGTTTGGTGTCCACGGATCATTTCTCGAGTTGCTCTGCTGAACTTGATGTTCCTCTAGGCTTGGCACGTTGTTCTCGGGGAACTTCTGGAGTTGCTTAAAGGAAGGCAAGCCACTTGTCGTGTTTGCTGGGGAACTGGTGATGTCTCTGGAGTCAAGGCAAGTGAATCGGGCCTCATCTCGATTTGATTTCGTGTACATGGAGCTCCTTCGCGATGCTGTTGTTACCTCAGGGTCCCTCTGTACTTGTGACTGTATTCTTGCGGACTCTATTGAGATCCATCAAGCAAGTCGAGGCTCCTTACATGTTTCATGGGGATCACGGGATTGCTCTGCATGCAGTGTAGGGGAAACGAGCCTCATCTCGCTTTGGGGAGGAAGTCTCATGATTTTTCTCGAGTTGAGGCGGGGACCTTGGTATATTCTCGAGTTACGGCGGTAATGGGTATTCGACACTCGTGTTTGTACAGCGACGTCTGGACTCCTGTTTAGTTACGAGGGATACATCAGGAATGACTTCAAGGCTTGCAGGGCCAAAGCGATGCTTCTCGAGTAGAATCAGGAGACCCAGGGTCCCTTTCCAGTAGCCACAGGATATGGAGATGCCTGTCAATGTTCAAGAGGAGTCAGGCATCGTCACCTTTTGAAGCAGTGAACTCTGCATGCTGCTCGAGGTGGCAAAGTCATGTGAGGCATTCCGTTGAAAGGAGTCGGGGATCTAGGCCTTTCTCTAGGTACTCCACAGGGGATTCAGACATCCCTTCACCTTGTGAGATGAAAGATGAGCCTGTATTCAAGCCTCTGCTAGGAAACCCGGCCTCCTTTCGACTCAGGGCTTCTCGATGTATATTCCACAAGAGGCAGCAAACTCAGGGTCCCTCCCTCACAGCTTCTGCTGAGAGCAGCCTCCCCTTGAGGGTCTTATGGTAATTTGACCTACATCGTGAGTCTAAGCCAGGCAATCAGCTCTCATCTCCAGGCAATTTGGTGTCCACGGAGCATTACTCGTGTTGCTCTGCTGAACTTGATATTCCTCTAGGATTGGCATGTTGTTCTCTGGGAAATTCTGGAGTTGCCTAAAGGAAGTCAAACCACTGGTCGTGTTTGATGGGGAACGGGGGATGGCTCTGGAGTCAAGTCAGGGGAATCAGGCCTCACCTCGAGTTGATTTGCGGTACATCGGTCTCCTTCATGATGCTGCTGTGACCTCAGGGTCCCTCTGTACTTGTGACAGTGCTCTTGCGGACTGTCTCGAGATCCATCAAGCAAGTCGAGGCTCCTTACATGATTCATGGTGATCACGGGATTGCTCGGCATGCAGTGCAGGGGAATCGGGTCTCATCTCGCTTTGAGGGGGAAGTCTCATAGTTTTTCTCGAGTAGCGGCATGGACCTGTGGTATATTCTCGAGTTACGTCGGGAAAGGTTCTTCAACACTCCTGTTTGTCCAGTGACGGCTGGACACCTGTTTAGTTATGAGGGACACCTCAGGAATCTCTTCAAGAGTTGGCAGGGCCAAAGGGTCGCTTCTCGAGGTGAGGTGGGAGACGCAGTGTCTGTTTACACTAGCGACAGGAATATTAGGTTTCCTGTCAATGTTCAAGAGGAGTCAGGCATCGTCACCTTTTGAAGCAGAGAACTCTGCGTGCTGCTCGAGGTGTCAAAGGCATGTGAGTCATTCCGTCTAAAGGAGTCGGGGAACTAGGGCTTTCTGTATGTACTGCACAGTGGATTCAGATATCCCTTCACCTTGTGAGATGAAAGATGATCCTTTATTCAAGCCTCTGCAAGGACTCCCGGCCTGCTTTCGAGTCATGGCTTCTCGGTGTATATTCCACTTGAGGCAGTAAATTCCGGGTCCCTCCCTCACACCTACTGCTGAGAGCAGCCTCCCCTTGAGGGTCTTATGGTATGTTGGCATAAGTCTTGAATCTAAGCCAGGCAATCATCCCTCAGTTCCAGGCAATTTGGTGTCCACGGAGCATTCCTCGAGTTGCTCTGCTGAACTTGGTATTCCTCTAGGCTTGGCACGTTGTTCTCTGGGAAACTCTGGAGTTGCCTAAAGGAAGTCACACCACTGGTCGTGTTTGATGGGGACCGGGGGATGGCTCTGGAGTCAAGGCAGGGGAATCAGGTCTCATCTCGAGTTGATTTGGGGTACATGGATCTCCTTCGCGATCCTGGTGTGACCTCAGCTCCCTCTGTACTTTTGACAGTGTTCTTGCGGACTGTATAGAGATCCATCAAGCAAGTCGAGGCTCCTTACATGTTTCATGGGAATCACGGGATTGCTCTGCATGCATTGCAGGGGAATCGGGCCTCATCACACTTTTGGGGGGAAATCTCATGGTTTTTCTCGAGTAGAGGCGGGTGTCTGGGCTATATTCTCGAGTTACGGCAGGGATGTCCGTTCAACACTCGTGTTTGTCCAGGGATGTCAGGACTCATATCAAGTTACGAGGGACACCTCAGGAATCTCTTCGAGGCTTGGCAGGGCCAAAGGGAAGCTCCTTGAGGTGACACGGGAGACCTAGGTTCCCTTTGCAGTAGCCACAGAGATATTGCTATTCCTTTCAATGTTCAAGAGGAGTCAGGCATCCTCACCTTTTGAAGCAGTGAACTCTGCGTGCCTCTCGAGGTGTCAAAGGCATGTGAGCCATTCCGTCGAAAGGAGTCGTGGACCTAGGCCTTTCTCTAGGGACTCCACAGGGGATTCAGACATCCCTTCACCTTGTGAGATGAAAGCGGAGCCTGTATTCAAGCCACTGCAAGGAAACCCGGCATCCATTCATGTCAGGGATTCTCGGTGTATATTCCACTTGAGGCAGCAAATTCAGGGTCCCTACCTCACAGCTACTGCTGAGAGAAGCCTCCTCTTGAGGGGCTTGTGGAAAGTTGTCATACGTCTTGAGTCTAAGCCAGGCAATCAGCTCTCATCTCCAGGCAATTTGAGGTCCACGGAGCATTCCTCGAGTTGCTCTGCTGAATTTGGTATTTCTCTAGACTTTGTACGTTGTTCTCGGGGAAACTCTGGAGTTGCCTAAAGGAAGTGAAGCCACTTGTCATGTTTGCTGGAGAACTGGGGATGGCTCTGGAGTCAAGGCAGGGGAATTGGGCCTCATCTCGAGTTGATTTGCGGTACATGGAGCTCCTTCGCGATGGTGGTGTGACCTCAGGTTCCCTCTCTACTTGTGACAGTGATCTTGCGGATTGTCTCTAGATCCATCAAACAAATCTAGGACCCTTACAAGTTTCATGGGGATCACGGGATTGCTCTGCATGCAGTGCAGTTGAATCGGGCCTCTTCTTGCTTTGAGAGGGAAGTCTCATGGTTTTTCTCGAGTTGCAGTTGGGACCTGTGGTATATTCTCGAGTTACATCGGGGATGGCCCTTCAAAACTAGTGTTTGTCCAGCAACGTCAGGACTCCTGTCGAGTTACTACGGACACTTCAGGAATCTCTTCGAGGCTTGGCAGGGCCAAAGGGACGCTTCTCGAGGTGAGGCGAGAGACCCAGGGACCCATTCCAGTAGCCACAGTGATATTGGGATTCCTGTCAATGTTCAAGAGGAGTCAGGCTTCGTCATCTTTAGAAGCAGTGGACTCTGCGTGCCGCTCGAGTTGTCAAAGACAAGTGAGGCACTCCATCGAAAAGTGTCGGGGACCAAGGCCTTTCTCTAGGGACTCCACAGGGGATTCAGACATGCCATCACCTTGTGAGATGAAAGAGGAGCATCTAATCAAGCCACTGCAAGGAAACTCGTTCTCCTTTTACGTCAGGGCTTCTCGGTGTATATTCCACTTTAGGCAGCAAACTCAGGGTCCCTCCCTCTCAACTACTGCTGAGAGCAGCCTCCCCTTGAGGGGCTTTTGGTAAGTTGGCATACATCTTGAGTCTCAGCCAGGCAATCAGCTCTCATCTACAGGCAATTTGGGGTCCATGGAGCATTCCTCGAGTTCCTCTGCTGAGCTTGGTATTCGTCTATGCTTGGCACGTTGTTCTCGGGGAACCTCTGGAGTTGCCTAAAGGAAGTCAAAACACTGGTCCTGTTTGATGGGGAACTGGCGATGGCTCTGGAGTAAATGCAGGGCAATCGGGCCTCATCTCGTGTTGATTTTGGGTACATGGAGCTACTTCGCGATACTGGTGTGACCTCAGTGTCCCTCTGTACTGGTGACAGTGTTCTTGCAGATTGTCTCTAGATCCATCAAGCAAGTCGAAGCTCCTTACATGTTTCTTGGGGATCACGGGATGGCTCTGCATGCAGCGCAGGGGAATCGGGCCTCATCTCGCTTTGGGGGGGAAGTCTCATGGTTTTTCGCCAGTTGCGTCGGGGACCTGTGGTATATTCTCCAGTTTCGGCGGGGATGGCTCTTCAACACTCGTGTTTGTCCAGCGACGTCTGGATCCCTGTCGAGTTACGAGGGAAACCTCAGGAATCTCTTCGAGGCTTGGCAGGGCCAAAGGGACGCTTCTCGAGGTGAGGTGGGAGACCCAGGTTCCCTTTGTAATAGCCACAGGGATATTGGGATTCCTGTCAATGTTCAAGAGGAGTCATGCATCGTCACCTTTTTTAAGCAGTGAACTCTGCGTGCCGCTCGAGGTGTCAAAGGCATGTGAGGCATTCCGTCGAGAGGATTCGGGGAACTAGGCCTTTCTCTAGGGACTCCACAGGAGATTCAGACATCCCTTCACCGTGTGAGATTGAAGAGGAGCCTGTATTCAAGCCACCGCAAGAAACCCGGCCTCCTTTCGAGTCATGGCTTTTCGGTGTATATTCCACTTGAGGCAGCAAAATCAGTGTCCCTCCCTCACAACTACTGCTGAGAGAAGCCTCCTCTTGAGGGGCTTATGAAAGTTGGCATACGTGTTCAGTCTAAGCCAGGCAATCAGCTCTAATCTCTAGGCAATTTGGGGCCCACGGAGCATTCCTCGATTTGCACTGCTGAATTGGTGTTCCTCTAGGCTGGCACGTTTTTCTCGGGGAACCTCTGGAGTTGGTTAAAGGAAGTCAAGCCACTGGTTGTGTTTGCTGCGGAACTGGGGATGGCTCTGGAGTCAAGGCAGGGGAATCGGGCCTCATGTCGAGCTGATTTGGGGTACATGGAGCTCCTTCGTGATGGAGGTGTGACCTCAGGGTCCCTCTGTACTTGTGACAGTGTTCTTGCCGATTGTCAATAGATCCATCAAGCAAGTCGAGGCTCCTTACAAGTTTCATGGGGATCACGGAAATGCTCTGCATGCAGTGCAGGGGAATCGGGCCTCATCTCACTTTGAGGGGAAAGTCTCATGGTTTTTCTCGAGTTGCGGAGGGGACCTGTGGTATATTCTATAGTTAGGGTGGGGATGGCCCTTCAACACTCGTGTTTGTCCAGCAACATCTGGACTCCTGTTTAGTTACGAGGGACACCTCAGAAATCTCTTAGAGGCTTGGCAGGGCCAGAGGGACGCTTCTCGAGATGAGGTGGGATAACCAGGGTCCCTTTCCAGGAGCGACAGGGATATTGGGATTCCTGTCAATGTTCAAGAGGAGTCAGGCATCGTCACCTTTTGAAGCAGAGAACTCTTCGTGCCGCTCGAGGTGTAAAAGACATGTGAGGCATTCCATCGAAAGGAATATGGGACCTAGGGCTTTCTCTAAGGACTCCACAGGATATTCAAACATTCCTTCGTCTTGTGAGATGAAAAATGAGCCTGTATTGAAGCCTCTGCAAGGAAATCCGGCCTCCTTTCGAGTCAGGGCTTCTCGGTGTATAATCCACTTGAAGCAACAAACTCAGGATCCATCCCTCACACATACTGCTGAGAGAAGCTTCTTCATGCGGATCTTGTGGAAAGTTGGCATACGTCTTGAGTCTAAGCCTGGCAATCAGCTCTCATCTCCACTCAATTTGTCGTCCATGAAACGTTCCTCGATTTGCTCTACTGAACTTGGTATTCCTCTAGACTTGCACGTTTTTCTCGGGGAACCTCTGGAGTTGCCTAAAGGAAGTCAAGCCACTGGTCCTGTTTGATGGGAATGGGGGATGACTCTGGAGTCAAGGCAGGGAAATCGGACCTCATCTCGAGTTTATTTGGGGTGCATGGAGCTCCTTCGCGATGTTGGTGTGACCTCAGATTCCCTCTCTACTTGTGACAGTCTTCTTGTGGACTATCACTAGATCCATCAAGCAAGTCGAGGCTCCTTACATGTTTCATGGGGATCACGGGACTCCTCTGCCTGCAGTGCAGGGGAATCGCACCTCATCTCGCTTTGGGGGGATGTCTCATGGTTTTTCTCGCGTTGCGGCAGGGACCTGGGGTATATTCTCGAGTTAAGGCGGGAATGGCCCTTCAAAACTTGTGTTTGTCCAGCGACGTCAGGACTCCTTTCGAGTTACGAGGAGCACCTCAGGAATCTCTTCGAGGCTTGGCAGGGCCAAAGGGACACTTCTCTATGTGAGGCGGGAGACCTAGGGTCCCTTTCTGGTAGCCACTGGGATATTGGGATTGCTCTAAATCTTCAAGTGTAGTCAGGCATCGTCACCTTTTGAAGCAGTGAACTCTGCGTGTCGCTCGATGTTTCAAAGGCATGTGATGAATTCCGTCGAAAGGAGTCGGGGACCTAGGCCTTTCTCTACGGACTCCACTGGGGATTCAGACATGCCTTCACCTTGTGAGATGAAAGAGGAGCCTGTATTTAAGCAACTGCAATGAAACCCGGCCTCCTTTCGATTCAGGGCTTCTCGGTGTATATTCCAATTGAGGCAGCAAACATAGGGTCCCGCCCTCACATCTATTGCTGCGAGAAGTCTCCTCTTGAGGGGCTTGTGGAAAGTTGTCATACTTCGTGAGTCTAAGACAGGCAGTCAGCTCTCATCGCCAGGCAATCTGCGGTCCACGGAGCATTCCTCTAGTTGCTCTGCTGAACTTGGTATTCCTCTAGGCTTGGCATGTTGTTCTCGGGGAACATCTGGAGTTACCTAAAGGAAGTCAAGACACTGGTCGTGTTAGCTGGGTAACGTGGGATGGCTCTGGAGTCAGGGCAGGGGAATTGGTCCTCATCTCCAGTGGATTTGGGGTACATGGAGCTGCATCGCTATGCTGGTATGACCTCAGGGTCCCTCTACAATTGTGACAGTTTTCTTGCGGATTGACTCGAGATCCATCAAGCAAGTTGAGGCTCCTTACATGCTTCATGGGGATCACGGGATTGTGCTGCATGCAGTGCAGGGGAGTCGGGCCTCATCTCGCTTTGAGGGGGAAGTCTCATGGTTTATCTCCAGTTGTGGAGGGGACCTGGGGTATATTCTCGAGTTACGGCGGGGATGGCCCTTCAACGCTTATGCTTGTACAGCGATGTCAGGACTCCTGTCAAGTTACGAGGGACACCTCAGGAATCTCTTCGAGGCTTGGCAGGGCCAAAGGGACGCTTCTCGAGGTGAGGCGGAGTCCCACCTCCCTTTTCAGTAGCCACAGGGATATTGGGATTCCTGTCAATGTTCAAGAGAAGTCAGGCATCGTCACCTTTTGAAACAGTGAAATCTGCCTGCAGCTCAAGGTGTCAAAGGCATGTAAGGCATTCTGTCGAAAGGAGTCGGGGACTTAGGGCTTTCTTTAGGGACTCCACAGGGGATTCAGATATCCCTTCACCATGTGAAATGAAAGAGGAGCCTGTATTCAAGCCACTGCAAGGAATCACGGCCTCCTTTCGAGTCAGGGATTCTCGGTGTATATTCCAATTGAGGCAGCAAACTCAGGGTCCCTCCCTCACACCCACTGCTGAGAGAAGCCTCCTCTTGAAGGGCTTGTGGAAAGTTGGCATACGTCCTGAGTCTAAGCCAGGCAGTCAGCTCTCATCTCCAGACAATTTGCTGTCCACGGAGTATTCCTTGAGTTGCTCTGCTCTACTTGCTATTCCTCTAGACTTGGCACGTTGTACTCGGGGAACCTCTGGAGTTGCCTAAAGGAAGTCAAGCCACTGGTCGTGTTTGCTGGGGATCGGGGGATGGCTCTGGAGTCAAGACTGGGGAATCAGGCCTCATCTCGAGTTGATTTGGGGTACATGGAGCTCCTTTGCGATGCTTGTGTGACCTCAGGACTCTCTCTACTTGTGACAGTGTTCTTGAGGATTGTCGCGAGATCCATTAAGAAAGTCGAGGCTTCTTATATGTTTCATGGGGATCACGGGATTGCTCTGTATGCAGTGCAGGTGAATCGTGCCTCATCTCGCTTTCAGGGGAAAGTCTCGTGGTTTTTCTCGAGTTGCGGCGTGGAACTGGGGTGTATTCTCAAGTTACAGCGGGTATGGCCCTTCAACACTCGTGTTTTTCCAGAGACGTCAGGACTCCTTTCCCGTTACGAGGGACACCTCAGGAATCTCTTCGAGGCTTGGCAGGGACAAAGGTACACTTCTCGAAGTGAGGCGGGAGACCCAGGGTCCCGTTCCAGTAGCCACAGGGATATTGGGATTCCTGTCAGTGTTCAAGAGGAGTCAGGCATCGTCAGCTTTTGAAGCAGTGAACTCTGCATTCCGCTCGAGGTGTCAAAGGCTTGTGAGGCATTTCATCAAAAAGATTAGGGGATCTAGGGTTTTCTCTAGGGATTCCACAGGGGATTCAGACATCCGTTCACATTGTGAGATGAAAGAGGAGCCTGTATTCAAGCCACTGCAAGGAATCCTGGCCTCCTTTTGAGTTAGGGCTTCTCGGTGTATATTCTACTTGAGGCAGCAAACTCAGGGTCCCTCCCTCACACCTGCTGCTGAGAAAAGCCTCCTCTGGAGGGGCTTGTGGAAAGTTTGCATACATCTTGAGTCTAAGCCAGGCAATCAGCTCTCATCTCCATGCAGTTTGGGGTCCACGGAACATTCCTCAGTTGCTCTACTGAACTTGGTATTCCTCAAGGCTTGGCACGTTGTTTTCCGGGAAACTCTGCTTTTGCCTAAATGAAGTCAAACCACTGGCCGTGTTTGATGGGGAACGAGGGACGGCTCTGAAGTCAAGGCAGGGGAATCGGGCCTCATCTCCAGTTGATTTTTGGTACATGGATCACCTTAGCGATGCTGGTGTGACCTCAGGGTCCCTCTGTACTTCTGACACTGTTCTTGTGGATGGTCTCGAGATTCATCTAGCAAGTCGAGTCTCCTTACATGTTTCATGGAGATCATGGGGTTGCTCTGCATGCAGTGCAGGAGAATCGAGCCTCATCTTGCTTTGAGGGGTAAGTCTCTTGGTTTTTCTCAAGTTGCAGCTGGAACCTGGGGTATATTCTCGAGTTACGGCGGGGATGGCCCTTCAACACTCGTGTTTGTCCAGTGACGTCAGGAATCATCTCGAGTTATGAGGGACACCTCAGGAATCTCTTCGAGGCTTAGAAGGGCCAAAGGGACGCTTCTTGAGGTGAGGCGGGTGACCCAGGGTCCCTTTCCAGTAGTCACAGGAAAATTGAGATTCCTGTCAATGTTCCAGAAGAGTCAGGCATCGTCACCTTTTGAAGCAGTGAACTCGGCGTGACTCTCGAGGTGTCAAAGGCATTTGAGGCATTCCGTGGAAAGGAGTCGGGGACCTAGGGCTTTCTCTAGGAATTCCACTGGGGATTCAGACATCTCTTCACCTTGTGAGAAGAAAGAGGAGACTGTATTCAAGCCACTGCAAGGAAACCCGACATTCTTTCGAGTCAGATCTTCTAGGTGTATATTACACTTGAGGCAGCAAACTCAGCGTCACTCCATCACACCTACTGCTGAGAGAAACCTCCCCTTGTGGGGCTTGTGGAAAGTTGGCATACGTCTTGAGTCTGAGCCAGGCAATCAGCTCTCATCTCCAGGCAATTTGCGGTCCACGGAGCATTAATCGTGTTGCTCTGCTGAAATTGGTATTACTCTAGGCTTGGCACGATGTTCTCGGGGAACATCTGGAGTGGCCTAAAGGAAGTCAATCCACTGATCATGTTTGCTGGGGATCGGGGTATGGCTCTGGAGTCAAGGAAGGGAAATCAGGCCTCATCTCGAGGTGATTTGGGGTACATGGATATTCTTCGTGATGCTGGTATGACCACAGGGTCCCTGTCTACTTGAGAGAGTATTCTTTGGGATTGTCTCGAGATCCATCAAGCAAGTTGAAGCTCCTTACATGTTTCATGGGGACCACGGGATTGCTCTTCATGCATTGCAGGGGAAACGGGCCTCATCTCCTTTTGAGGGGGAAGTGTCATGGTTTTTCTCGAGTTGCGGTGGGTACCTGGGGCATATTCTCGAGTTACGGCGGGGATGGCACTTCAACATTCGTGTTTCTCCAGCAACGTCAGGACTCCTGCCGAGTTACGATGGACACCTCAGCAATCTCTTCAAGGCTTGGCAGGGCCAAAGGGACGCTTCTCGAGATGAGGCGGGAGACACAGGGTCCCTTTCCATTAGTCACAGAGATATTGGGATTCCTCTCAATGTTTAAGAGGAGTCAGTCATCATCACCTTTTGAAGTAGTGAACTCTGCTTGCCGCTCGAGGTGTCAAAGGCATGTGAGGCATTCCGTCGAAAGGAGTCGGGGACCTGGGCTTTTTTAGGGACTCCACAGGGGATTCAGATATCCCTTCACATTGTGAGATGAAAGATGAGCCTGTATTCAAGCCACTGCAAGGAAACCCAGCCTCCTTTCGAGTCAAGGTTTCTCGGTGTATATTCCAATGAGGCAGCAAACTCAGGGTCCGTCCCTCACACCTACTGCTGAGAGAAGCCTCCCCTGAGGGGCTTGTGGAAATTTGGCATCCGTCTTGAGTCTAAGCAAGGCAATCAGCTCTCATCTCCAGGCAATTTGGGGTCCACAGAGCATTCCTCGAGTTGCTCTGCTGAATTTGGTATTCCTCTAGGCTTGGCACGTTGTTCTCGTGGAACTTCTGCATTTGCCTAAAGGAAGTTAAGCCACTGGTCGTGTTTGATGGGGAACGGGGGATGGCTCTGAAGTGAAGGCAGAGGAATCGGGCCTCATCTCGAGTTAATGCAGGGTACACTGAGCTCCTTCGTGATGCTGTTGTGACCTCAGGGTCCCTCTCTACTTGTGACAGTGTTCTTGCGGACTCTCTCGAGATCCATCAAGCAAGTCGAGGCTCCTTACATGTTTCATGGGGATCACGGGATTGGTCTGCATGCAGTGCGGGGGAATCGGGCCTCATCTCGCTTTGAGGGGGAAGTCTCATGGTTTTTCTCGAGTTGCGGCGGGGTCCAGGGTTATATTCTCAAGTTACGGCGGGGATGGCATTTCAACACTCGTGTTTGTCCAGTGACATCAGGACTCCTGTCGAGTTACGAGGGACACTTCAGGAATATCTTCGAGGCTTGGCAGGGCCAAAGGGACGCTTCTCGACGTGAGCCTTTAGACCCAGTGCCCCTTTCAAGTAGCCAAAGGGATATTGGGATTCCTGTCAATGTTCAAGAGGAGTCAGGCATCGTCACCTATTGTAGCAGTGAACTCTGCGTGCCACTCGAGGTGTCAAAGGCATGTGAGGTATTCCGTCGAAAGGATTCGGGGAACTAGGGCTTTCTCTAGGGTCTCCACAGGAGATTCAGACATCCGTTCAACTTGTGAAATGAAAGAGGTGCCTGTATTCAAGCCACTGCAAGGAAACCCAGCCTCCTTTCGAGTCAGGGCTTCTCGGAGTATATTCCACTTGAGGCAGCAAACTCAGGGTCCCTCCCTCACAACTACTGCTGAGAGAAGCCTCCCCTTGAGAGGCTTGTGGAAAGCTGGCATACGAAGTGAGTCTAAGCAAGGCAATCAGCTCTCAAATCCAGGCCATTTGCAGTCAACGCAGCATTCCTCGAGTTGCTCTGCTGAATTTGGTATTCCTCTAGGCTTGGCAAGATATTCTCGGGGAACTTCTGGAACTGCCTAAAGGAAGTTAAGCCACTTGTCATATTTGATGGGGATCGCGGGATTGCTCTGGAGTCAAGGCAGGGGAATCGGGCCTAATCTCGAGTTGATTTGGGTACATGGAATTTCTTCGCAATGCTGTTGTGACCTCAGGGTTCCTCTCTACTTGTGACAGTGTTCTTGGGTATTGTCTCGAGATCCATCAAGCAAGTCGAGGCTCCTTACATGTTTCATGGGGATCACGGGATTGCTCTGCATGCAGTGCAGGGGAATCGTCCCTCATCTCGCTTTGAGGGGGAAGTCTCATGGTTTTTCGCGAGTTGCGGTGAGGACCTGGTGTATATTCTCTAGTTAAGGCGGGGATAGCCCTTCAACACTCGTGTTTGTCCAGCGAAGTCAGGACTACTGTCGAGTTATGAGGGACACCTCAGGAATCTCTTCGAGGCTTGGCAGGGCCAAAGGGACGCTTCTCGAGGTAAGGCGGGAGACCCAGGGTCCCTTTCCAGTAGCCACAGGGTTATTGGGATTCCTGTCAATGTTCAAGAAGAGTCAGGCATCGTCACCTTTTGAAGCAGTGAACTCTGCGTGCCGCTTGCAGTGTCAAATGCATGTGAATCATTACGTCGAAAGGCGTCGGGGAACTAGGGCTATCTCTAGGGACTCCACAGGGGATTCAGACATCCCTTCACCTTGTGAGATGAAAGAGGAGCCTGTATTCAAGCCACTGTAAGAAAACACTGCCTCCTTTCGAGTCAGGGCTTCTCGGTGTATATTCCAATTGAGGCAGTAAACTCAGGGTCCCTCCATCACACCTACTGTTGAGAGAAGCTTCCTCTTGAGTGGTTTGTGGAAAGTTGGCATACGTCTTGATTCTAAGCCAGGCAATCTGCTCTCATCTCCATGCAATTTGGGGGCCCACATAGCATTCCTCGAGTTGCTCTGCTGAACTAGGTATTCCTCTAGTCTTGGCACATTGTTTTCGGGGAACCTCTGGAGTTGCCTAAAGAAGTCAAGATACTGATCGTGTTTTCTGGGTAACGGAGGATGGCTCTGAAGTCAGGGTAGGCAAATCGGGCCTCATCTCATGTGGATTTGGGGTACATGATGCTCCTTCGCGATGCCTGTGGTACCTCAGGGTCCCTCTCTACTTGTAACAGTGTTTTGCGAATTGTCTCGAGATCCATCAAACAAGTCGAGGCTTCTTACATGTTTCATGGGGATCACGGGATTGCTCTGGATGCAGTGCAGGGGAATCGGGCCTCATCTCACTTAGAAGGTAAAGTCTCATGGTTTTTCTCGAGTTGTGGCGGGGACCTGGGGTATATTCTGGAGTTATGGAGGCGATGGCCCTTCAACACTCGTGTTTGTCCATTGACGTCAGGACTCCTGTCGAGTTACGAGGGACACCTCAGGAATCTTTTCGAGGCTTGGCAGGGCTAAAGGGATGCTTCTTGAGGTGAGGCGGGAGACCCAGGGTCATTTTCCAGTAGCCACAGGGATATTGGGATTCCTGTCAATGTTCAAGAGGAGTCAGGCATTGTCACATTTTTAAGCAGTGAACTCTGTGTTCCTCTCAAGGTGTCAAAGGCATGTGAGGCATTCCGTCAAAAGGATTCGGGGAGCTAGGGCTTTCTCTAGGGACTCCACAGGGGATTCAGACATCCCTTAACCTTGTGAGATGAAAGATGAGCCTGTATTCAAGCAATTGGAAGGAAACACGGACTCCTTTTGAGTCAGGGCTTCTCGGTGTATATTCCACTTGAGGCAGCATAATCAATGTCCATCCCGCACACCTACTGCTGAGAGAAGCCTCCTCTGGAGGGGCTTGTGGAAAGTTGGCATAGGTCTTGAGTCTAAGCCAGGCAATCAGCTCTCATCTCCAGGCAATTTGGTGTCCACGGAGCTTTCCTCGAGTTGCTCTGCTGAACCTGGTGTTTCTCTTGACTTGGCACTTTTTTCTCGGGGAAAATCTGGAGTTGCCTAAAGGAAGTCAAACCCCGGGTCGTGTTTGCTGGGGATCTGGTGATGTCTCTGGAGTAAAGACAAAGGAATCGGGCCTCATCTCGAGTTGATTTGGTGTACATGGAGCTCCATCACGATGCTGGTGTGACCTCAGGTTCCCTCTATATTTGTGACAGTGTTCTGCGGATTGTCTCGAAATTCATCAAGCAAGTCGAGGCTCCTTACATGTTTCATGGGGATCACGGGATTGCTCGGCATGCAGTGCAGGGGAATCTGGCCTCATCTCGCTTTGAGGGTAAAGTCTTACGGCTTTTCTCGAGTTGCGGCGGGGACCTGAGTTATATTCTCGAGTTACCTCAGGGATGGCCCTTCAACACTCGTGTTTGTCCAGCGATGTCAGGCCTCCTGTTGTGTTACGAGGAACACAACAGGAATCTCTGCGAGGCTTGTCAGGGCCAAAGGGATTCTTCTCAAGGTGAGGCGTAAGACCCAGGCTCCCTTTCCAGTAGCCACAGGCATACTGGCATTCCTGTAAATGTTCAACAGGAGTCAGGCATCATCACCTTTTGAAGCGGTGAACTCTGCGTGCCTCTCGAGGTGTCAAAGGCATGTGAGGCATTCCGTCGAAAGTAGTCGGCGACCTAGGGCTTTCTCTAGGGACTCCACAGGGAATTCAGTCATCCCTTCACCATGTGAGATGAAAGAGGAGCCTGTATTCAAGCCACTGCAAGGAAACACGGCCTCCTTTCGAGTCAGGGTTTCTCGGTGTATATTCCACATGAGGCAGCAAATTCAGGGTCCCTCCCTCACACCTACTGCTGAGAGAAGCCTCCTCTTGAGGGGCTTGTGGAAAGTTTGCATACGTCTTGAGTCTAAGCCAGGCAATCAGCTCTCATCTCCAGGCAATTTGGTGTCCACGGAGCATTCCTCGATTTGCTCTACTGAACTTGGTATTCCTCTAGGCTTGGCACGTTGTTCTTGGGAAACCTCTGGAGTTGCCTAAAGAAGTCAAGCCACTGGTCGTGTTTGATGGGAATCGGGGGATGGCTCTGGAGTCAAGGCAGGGGAATTGGGCCTCATCTTGTGTTGATTTGGGGTACATGGAGCTCCTTCGCTATGCTGGCTTGACCTCAGGGTCCCTCGCTACTTGTGACAGTGTCCTTGCGGATTGTCTCGAGATCCATCAAGCAAGTCGAGGCTCCTTACATGTTTCATGGGGATCACGGGATTGTTCTGCTTGCAGTGAAGGGGAATCGTGCCTTATCTCGCTTTGAAGGGCAAGTCTCATGTTTTTCTCGAGTTGCAGTGTGGACCTGGGATATATTCTCGAGTTAAGGTGGGGATGGCACTTCAGCACTAGTGTTTGTCCAGCGAAGTCAGGACTACTGTCGAGTTATGAGGGACACCTCAGGAATCTCTTCTAGGCTTGGCAGGGCCAAAGGGACGCTTCTCGAGGTGAGGCGGGAGACCCAGGGTCCCGTTCCAGTAGCCACAGGGATATTGGGATTCCTGTCAGTGTTCAAGAAGAGTCAGGCATCGTCAGCTTTTGAAGCAGTGAGCTCTGCGTGCCGCTCGCGGTGTCAAATCCATGTGAGTCTTTCCGTCGAAAGGCGTCGGGGACCTAGGGCTATCTCTAGGGACTCCACAGAAGATTCAGACATCCCTTCACCTTGTGAGATGAAAGAGGAGCCTGTATTCAAGCCAGTGCAAGAAAACCCTGCCTCCTTTCGAGTCAGGGCTACTCGATATATATTCCAATTGAGGCAGCAAACTCAGGGTCCCTCCGTCACACCTACTGCCGAGAGAAGCCTCCTCTTGAGTGGCTTGTGGAAAGTTGGCATACGTCTTGAGTCTAAGCCAGGAAATCAGCTCTCATCTCCAGGCAATTTGGGGGCCAACGGAGCATTCATCGAGTTACTCTGCTGAACAAGGTATTCCTCTAGGCTTGGCATGTAGTTTTCGGGGAACCTCTGAAGTTGCCTAAAGAAGTCAAGATACTGATAGTGTTTTCTGGGTAACGGAGGATGGCTCTGAAATCAGGGTAGGTGAATCGGGCCTCACCTTATGTGGATTTGGGGTACATGGAGCTCCTTCGTGATGCTGGTGTGACGTCAGTGTCCCCCTCTACTTGTTACAGTGTACTTGCGGATTGCCTGTAGATTCATCAAGCAAGTCGAGGCTCCTTACATGTTCCATGAGGATTACGGGATTGCTCTGCATGCAGTGCAGGGGAATCGGGCCTCATCTCGCTTTGAGGGGGAAGTCTCATGGTTTTTCTCGAGTTGCGGCGGGGACCTGGGGTATAATCTCGAGTTATGGCGGGGATGGCATTTCAACACTCGTGTTTGTCCAGCGACATCAAGACTCCTGTCCAGTTACGAGGAACAATTCAGGAATCTCTTCGAGGCTTGGCAGGGCCAAAGGGACGCTTCTCGAGGTAAGGTGGGAGACCCAGGGCCCCGTACCAGTAGCCACAGGGATATTGGTATTCCTGTCAATGTTCAACAGGAGTCAGGCATCCTCACCTTTTGGAGCAGTGAACTCTGCGTGCTGCTCGAGGTGTCAAAGGCATGTGAGGCATTCCGTCGAAAGGAGTCGGGGACCTAGGGCTCTCTCCATGGATTCCACAGGAGATTCAGTCATCCCTTCACCTTGTCAGATGAAATGAGCCTCTAATCAAGTCACTGAAAGGAAACCCGGCCTCCATTCGATTCAGGGCTTCTCGGTGTATATTCCACTTCAGGTAGCAAACTCAGGGTCCCTCTCTCATAACTACTGCTGAGAGAAGCCTCCCCTTGAGGGGCTTGTGGAAAGCTGGCATACAACTTGAGTCTAAGCCAGGCAATCTGCTCTCAATTCCAGGCAATTTGCGGTCCACGGAGCATTCCTGCAGTTGCTCTGTTGAAATTGGTATTCCTCTAGGCTTGGAACGATGTTCTCCGGGAACTTCTGGAGATGCCTAAAGGAAGTCAAGCCACTGGTCGTGTTTGATGGGGATCTCGGAATGACTGTGGACTCAAGGCAGGATAATCGGGCCTCATCTCGATTTGATTTGTGGTACATGGAGCTCCTTCGCATTGCTGTTGTGACCTCAGGGTCCCTCTCTACTTGTGACAGTATTCTTGGGTATTGTCTCGAGATCCATCAAGCAAGTCGAGGCTCCTTACAAGTTTCATGGGGATCACGGGATTGCTATGCATGCAGTGCAGGGGAGTCGGGCCTCATCTCGCTTTGAGGGGGAAGTCTCATGGTTTTACTCGAGTTATGGCGGGGACCTGGAATATATTCTCGAGATACGGGGGTGATGGATCTTCAACACTCGACTTTGTACACAGACATCAGGACTCCTGTTTAGTTACGAGGGACACCTCAGGAATATCTTCTAGGATTGGCAGGGCCAAAGGGACGCTTCTCGAGGTGAGGCTGGAGACCCAGGGTCCCTTTCCAGTAGCCACACGGATATTGGGATTCCTGTCAATGATCAAAAGGAGTCAGGCATCATCAGCTTTTGAAGCAGTAAATTCTGCGTGCCGCTCGAGGGTTCAAAGGCATGTGCGGCACTCCCTCGAAAGGAGTCGGGGAACAAGGGCTTTCTCTAGCGACTCCACAGGGGATTCAGACATCAGTTCACCTTGCGAGATGAAAGACTAGACTGTATTCAAGCCACTGCAAGAAAACCCAGCCTCCTTTCGAGTCAGGGCTTCTCAGTATATATTCCACTTGAGGCAGCAAACTCAGGGTGCCTCCCTCACACCTACTGCTGAGAGAAGCCTCCTCTTGAGGGGCTTGTGGAAAGTTTGCATATGTCTTGAGTCTAAGCCAGGCAATCAGCTCTCATCTCCAGGCAATTTGGTGTCCACGGAGCATTCCTCGAGTTGATCTGCTGAACTTGGTATTCCTCTAGGTTTGGCACATTGTTCTTGGGGAACCTCTGGAGATGCCTAAATGAAATCAAGCCACTGATTATGTTTTTGGGTAATGGGGGATGGCTCTGGATACAGGGCAGGGAATCGGGCCTCATCTCGAGTGGATTTGGGGTACATGGAGCACCTTCGTGATGCTGGTGTGACCTCAGGGTCCCTCTCTACTTGTTACAGTGTACTTGCGGATTGTCTGTAGATTCATCAAGCAAGTCGAGGCTCCTTACATGTTCCATGGGGATCACGGGATTGCTCTGCATGCAGTGCAGGGGAATCGGGCCTCATCTCACTTTGAGGGGGAAGTCTCATGGTTTTTCTCGAGTTGCGGCGGGGACCTGGGTTATATTCTCGTGTTACGGCGGGGATGGCATTTCAACACTCGTGTTTGACCAGCGACATCAGGACTCCTGTCCAGTTACGAGGGACAACTCAGGAATCTCTTCAAGGCTTGGCAGGGCCAAAGGGACGCTTCTCGAAGTGAGGCGGGAGACCCAGTGTCCCTTTCCAGTAGCCACAGGGATATTGGGATTCCTGTCATGTTTCAAGAGGAGTCAGGCCTCGTCACCTTTTGAAGCAGTGAACTCTGTGTGCTGCTCGAGGTGTCAAAGGCATGTGAGGCATTCCGTCGAAAGGAGTCGGGGACCTAGGGCTTTCTCTAGGGACTCCACAGGGGATTCAGACATCCCTTCACCTTGTGAGATGAAAGATAAGCCTCTATTCAAGCCACTGCAAGGAAACACGGCCTCCTTTCGAGTCAGGGCTTCTCGGTGTATATTCCACTTGTAGCAGCAAACTCAGGGTTCGTCCCTCACACCTACTGCTGAGAGAAGCCTCCTCTTGAGGGGCTTGTGGAAAGTTTGCATACGACTTGAGTCTAAGCCAGGCAATCAGCTCTCATCTCCAGGCAATTTGGTGCCCACGGAGCATTCCTCGAGTTGCTCTGCTGAACTTGGTATTCCTCTAGGTTTGGCACATTGTTCTTGGGGAACCTCTGGAGATGCCTAAATGAAGTCAAGCCACTGATCATGTTTTCTGGGTAATTGGGATGGCTCTGGAGACAGTGCAGGGGAATCGGGCCTCATCTCTAGTGAATTTGGGGAACATGGAGCACCTTCGTGATGCTGGTGTGACCTCAGGATCCCTCTCTACATGTTACTGTGTACTTGGGGATTGTCTGTAGATCCATCAAGCAAGTCGAGGCTCCTTACAAGTTCCATGGGGATCACGGTATTGCTCTGCATGCAGTGCAGGGGAATCGGGCCTCATCTCGCATTGAGGGGGAAGTCTCATGGTTTTTCTCGAGTTGCGGCGGGGACCTGGGGTATATTCTCGAGTTACGGCGGGGATGGCATTTCAACACTCGTGTTTGTCCAGCAACATCAGGACTCTTGTCCAGTTACGAGGGACAACTCAGGAATCTCTTCAAGGCTTGGCAGGGCCAAAGGGACGTTTCTCGAGGTAAGGCGGAAGACCCAGGGCCCCGTACCAGTAGCCACAGGGATATTGAGATTCCTGTCAATGTTCAAGAGGAGTCAGGTATCCTCACCTTTTGGAGCAGTGAACTCTGCGTGCCGCTCGAGGTGTCAAAGGCATGTGAGGCATTCCGTCGAAAGGAGTCGGGGACCTAGGGCTTTCTCTATGGACTCCACAGGGGATTCAGTCATCCCTTCACCT
Organism: Odocoileus hemionus; assembly: GCA_020976825.1. NCBI lineage: Eukaryota > Metazoa > Chordata > Mammalia > Artiodactyla > Cervidae > Odocoileus > Odocoileus hemionus. The sequence goes on from JAJLRB010001106.1 coordinate 69,477, forward strand.
TGTGAGAAGAAAAATGAGCCTCTAATCAAGCCACTGCAAGGAAACACGGCCTCCTTTCGAGTCAGGGCTTCTCGGTGTATATTCCACTTCAGGCAGCAAACTCAGGGTCCCTCCCTCACAACTACTGCTGAGAGAAGCCTCCCCTTGAGGGGCTTGTGGAAAGCTGGCATACAACTTGAGTCTAAGCCAGGCAATCTGCTCTCAATTCCAGGCAATTTGCGGTCCACGGAGCATTCCTGCAGTTGCTCTGCTGAAATTGGTATTCCTCTAGGCTTGGCACGATATTCTCCGGGAACTTCTGGAGATGCCTAAAGGAAGTCAAGCCACTGGTCGTGTTTGATGGGGATCTCGGAATGACTGTGGACTCAAGGCAGGATAATCGGGCCTCATCTCGATTTGATTTGTGGTACATGGAGCTCCTTCGCATTGCTGTTGTGACCTCAGGGTCCCTCTCTACTTGTGACAGTATTCTTGGGTATTGTCTCGAGATCCATCAAGCAAGTCGAGGCTCCTTACAAGTTTCATGGGGATCACGGGATTGCTCTGCATGCAGTGCAGGGGAATCGGGCCTCATCTCGCTTTGAGGGGGAAGTCTCATGGTTTTACTCGAGTTGCGCCGGGGATCTGGAATATATTCTCGAGATACGGGGGGGATGGATCTTCAACACTCGACTTTGTACACAGACGTCAGGACTCCTGTTTAGTTACGAGGAACACCTCAGGAATCTCTTCTAGGATTGGCAGGGCCAAAGGGACCCTTCTCGAGGTGAGGCTGGAGACCCAGGGTCCCTTTCCAGTAGCCACACGGATATTGGGATTCCTGTCAATGATCAAAAGGAGTCAGGTATCATCAGGTTTTGAAGCAGTGAACTCTGCGTGCCGCTCGAGGTTTCAAAGGCATGTGCGGCATTCCCTCGCAAGGAGTCGGGGAACAAGGGCTTTCTCTAGTGACTCTACAGGGGATTCAGACATCCGTTCACCTTGTGAGATGAAAGAGGAGCCTGTATTCAAGCCACTGCAAGAAACCCCAGCCTCCTTTCGAGTCAGGGCTTCTCAGTATATATTCCACTTGAGGCAGCAAACTCATGGTCCCTCCCTCACACCTACTGCTGAGAGAAGCCTCCTTTGAGGGGCTTGTGGAAAGTTGGCATACATCTTGAGTCTAAGCCAGGCAATCAGCTCTCATCTCCAGACAATTTGGGGGCCCACGGTGAATTTCTCAAATTGCTCTGCTGAACTTGGTATTCCTCTAGGCTTGGCGCGTTGATCTCAGGGAAGCTCTGGAGTTGCCTAAAGAAGTCAAGCCACTAATCGTGTGTCCTGGGTAACGGGGGATAGCTCTGGAGACAGGGCAGGGGAATAGGGCCTCATCTCCAGTTGATTTGGGGTACATGGAGCTCCTTCACGATGCCTGTGTGACCTCAGGGTCCCTCTCTACTTGTGACAGTGTACTTACGAAATGTCTCGAGATCCATCAAGCAAGTCGAGGCTCCTTACATGTTTCATGGGGATTACGGGATTGCTCTGCATGCAGTGCAGGGGAATCGGTCCTCATCTCACTTTGAGGGGGAAGTCTCATGGTTTATCTCGAGTTCCGGCAGGGACCTTGGGTATATTCTCGAGTTGAGGTGTGGATGGCCCTTCAGCACTAGTGTTTGTCCAGCGATGTCAGGAAACCTGTCGAGTTACGAAGGGCACCTCAGGAATCTCTTCGAGGCTTGGCAGGGCCAAAGGGATGCTTCTCGAAGTTAGGCGGGAGACCCAGGGTCCCTTTCCAGTAGCCACAGGGATATTGGGATTCCTGTCAATGTTCAAGAGGAGTCAGGCCTCGTCACCTTTTGAAGCATTGAACTCTGTGTGCCGCTCGAGGTGTCAAGGCATGTGAGCCATTCCGTCGAAAGGAGTCGGGGAACTAGGTCTTTCTCTGGTTACTCCACAGGGGACTCAGACATCCCATCACCTTGTGAGATGAAAGAGGAGCCTGTATTCAAGCCACTGCAAGGAAACCCGGCCTCCTTTCGAGTCAGGGCTTCTCGGTGTATATTTCTCTTGAGGCAGCAAACTCATGGTCCCTCCCTCACACCTACTGCTGAGAGAAGCCTTCTCTTGAGGGGCTTGTGGCAAGTTTTCATACGTCTTGAATCTAATCCAGGAAACCATCTCTCATCTCCAGGCAATGTGGGGTCCACGGAGCATTCCTCGAGTTCCTCTGCTGAACTTGGTATTTCTCTAGCCTTGGCACATTGTTCTCGGGGAACTTCTGGAGTTGCCTAAAGGAAGTCAAGCCACTGCTCGTGTTTGACGAGAATCGGGGGATGGCTCTGGAGTCAAGGCAGGGAAATCGAGGCTCATCTCGAGGAGATTTGGGGTACATGGAGCTACTTCGTGATGCTGGTGTGACCTCAGTGTCCCTCTCTAGTTGTGACAGTGTTCTTCAGGATTGTCTCGAGATCCATCAAGCAAGTCGAGGCTGCTTACATGTTTCATGGGGATCACGGGATTGCTCTGCATGCAGTGATTGGGAATCGGGCCTCATCTCGCTTTGAGGGGGAGGTCTCATGGTTTTTCTCCAGTTGCGGCGGGGATCTGGGGTATATTCTCGAGTTACGGCGGGGATGGCCCTTCAACAATCGTGTTTGTACAGCGACGTCAGGACTCCTGTCGAGTTACGAGGGACACCTAAGGTATATCTTCGAGGCTTGGCAGGGAAAAGGGACACTTCTCGAAGTGAGGCGGGAGACCCAGATTCCCATTCCAGGAGCGACAGGGATATTGGGATTCCTGTCAATGCTCAAGAGGAGTCAGGCCTCGTCAGCTTTTGAAGCAGTGAACTCTGCGTGCCGCTCGACGTTTCAAAGGCATGTGAGGCATTCCGTCGAAAGGAGTCGGGGACCTAGGGCTTTCTCTAGGGACTCCACAGGGGATTCAGACATCCCTTCACCTTGTGAGATGAAAGATAAGCCTCTATTCAAGCCACTGCAAGGAAACACGGCCTCCTTTCGAGTCAGGGCTTCTCGGTTTATATTCCACTTGTAGCAACAAACTCAGGGTCCGTCCCTCACACCTACTGCTGAGAGAGGCCTCCTCTTGAGGGGCTTGTGGAAAGTTTGCATACATCTTGAGTCTAAGCCAGGCAATCAACTCTCATCTCCAGGCAATTTGGTGTCCACGGAGCATTCCTCGAATTGCTCTGCTGAACTTGGTATTCCTCTAGGTTTGGCACATTGTTCTTGGGGAACCTCTGGAGATGCCTAAATGAAGTCAAGCCACTGATCATGTTTTCTGGGTAATGTGGGATGGCTCTGGAGACAGGGCAGGGGAATCGGGCCTCATCTCTAGTGGATTTGGGGAACATGAAGCACCTTCGTGATGCTGGTGTGACCTCAGGGTCCCTCTCTACTTGTTACAGTGTACTTGGGGATTGTCTGTAGATCCATCAAGCAAGTCGAGGCTCCTTACAAGTTCCATGGGGATCACGGTATTGCTCTGCATGCAGTGCAGGGGAATCGGGCCTCATCTCATATTGAGGGGGAAGTCTCATGGTTTTTCTCGAGTTGCGGCGGTGACCTGGGGTATATTCTCGAGTTACGGCGGGGATGGCATTTCAACACTCGTGTTTGTCCAGCAACATCAGGACTCCTGTCCAGTTATGAGGGACAACTCAGGAATCTCTTCAAGGCTTGGCTTGGCCAAAGGGACGTTTCTCGTGGTGAGGCGGGAGACTCAGGGTCCCATACCAGTAGCCACAGGGATATTGGGATTCCTGTCAATGTTCAAGAGAAGTCAGGCATGCTCACCTTTTGGAGCAGTGAACTCTGCGTGCCGCTCGAGGTGTCAAAGGCATGTGAGGCATTCCGTCGAAAGGAGTTGGGGACCTAGGGCTTTCTCTATGGACTCCACAGGGGATTCAGACATCCCTTCACCTTGTGAGATGAAAAATTAGCGTCTAGTCAAGCCACTGCAAGGAAACCCGGCCTCCATTCGAGTCAGGGCTTCTTGGTGTATATTCCACTTCAGGCAGCAAATTCAGGGTCCCTCCCTCACAACTACTGCTGAGAGAAGCCTCCCCTTGAGGGACTTGTGGAAAGCTGGCATACAACTTGAGTCTAAACCAGGCAATCAGCTCTCCATTCAAGGCGATTTGGTGTCCACAGAGCATTCCTGGAGTTCCTCTGCTGAAATTGGTATTCCTCTAGGCTTGGCACGATGTTCTCCGGGAAATTCTGGAGATGCCTAAAGGACGTCAAGCCACTGGTCGTGTTTGATGGGGATCTCGGAATGGCTCTGGAATCAAGGCAGGGTAGTCGGGCCTCATCTCCAGTTGATTTGGGGTACATGAAGCTTCTTCGCGATGCTGTTGTGACCTCAGGGTCCCTCTGTACTTGTGACAGTATTCTTGGGTATTGTCTTGAGATCCATCAAGCAAGTCGAGGCTCCTTACAAGTTTCATGGGGATCACGGGATTGCTGTGCATGCAGTGCAGGGGAATCAGGCCTCATCTCGCTTTGAGGGAAAGGTCTCATGATTTTTCTCGAGTTGCGGCGGGGTCTGGGGTATATTCTCGAGTTACGTCGGGGATGGCCCTTCAACAATCGTGTTTGTCCAGCGACGTCAGGACTCCTGTCGAGTTACGAGGTACACCTGAGGTATATCTTCGAGGCTTGGCAGGGAAAATGGACGCTTCTCGAAGTGAAGCGGGAGACCCAGGTTCCCATTCCAGGAGCCACAGGGTTATTGGGATTCCTGTCAATGTTCAAGCGGAGTCAGGCATCGTCACCTTTTGAAGCAGTGAACTCTGCGTGCCGCTCGAGGTTTCAAAGGCATGTGCGGCATTCCCTCGAAAGGAGTCGGGGAACTAGGGCTTTCTCTAGGGACTGCACAGGGGATTCAGACATCTGTTCACCTTGTGAGATGAAAGAGGAGCCTGTATTCAAGCCACTGCAATAAACCCCGGCCTCCTTTCGAATCAGGAATTCTGAGTATATATTCCACTTGCGGCAGCAAACTCAGGGTGCCTCCCTCACAATTACTGCTGAGAGAAGCCTCCTCTTGTGAGGTTTGTGGAAAGTTGGCATACGTCTTGAGTCTAAGCCAGGCAATCAGCTCTCATCTCCAGGCAATTTGGGGGCCCACGGTGAATTCCTCGAATTGCTTTGCTGAACTTGATATTCCTATAGGCTTGGCACGTTGTTCTCAGGGAATCTCCGGAGTTGCCTAAAGGAAGTCAAGCCACTAATCGTGTGTTCTGTGTAACGGGGGATGGCTCTGGAGACAGGGCAGGGGAATCGGGCTCATCTCGAGTGGATTTTTGGTAAATGGAGCTCCTTCGTGATGCTGGTGTGACCTCAGTGTCCCTCTCTACTTGTGACAGTGTACTTGCGGATTGTCTGTAGACCTATCAAGCAAGTCGAGGCTCCTTACATGTTTCATGGGGATCACGGGATTGCTCTGCATGCAGTGCAGGGGAATCGGGCCTCATCTCGCTTTGAGGGGGAAGTCTCATGGTTTTTCTCGAGTTGTGGTGGGGACCAGGGGTATATTCTCGAGTTACGGCGGGGATGGCATTTCAACACTCGTGTTTGTCCAGCGACATCAGGACTCCTGTCGAGTTACGAGGAACAGAGAAGGAATCTCTTTGAGGCTTGGCAGGGCCAAAGGGACGCTTCTCGAGGTGAGGCTGGAGACCTAGAATCCCTTTCCAGTAGTGAATGGGATATTGGGATTCCTGTCAATGTTCAAGAGGAGTTAGGCATCGTCACCTTTTGAAGCAGTGAAATCTGCGTGCCGCTCGAGGTTTCAAAGGCATGTGAGGCATTCCGTCGAAAGGAGTCAGGGACCTAGGGCTTTCTCTAGGGACTCCACAGGGGATTCTGACATCCCTTCACCCTGTGAGATGAAAGATAAGACTCTATTCAAGGCACTGCAAGGAAACCTGGCCTCCTTTCGAGTCAGGGCTTCTCGGTGTATATTCCACTTAAGGCAGCAAAATCAAAGTCCCTCCCTCACACCTACTGCTGAGAGAAGCCTCCTGTTGAGGGGACTGTGGAAAGTTGGCATACGACTTGAGTCTAAGCCAGGCAATCAGCTCTCATCTCCAGGCAATTTGGGGTCCACGGAGCATTCCTCGAGTTGCTCTGCTGAACTTGATACTCCTCTAGGCTTGGCACTCTGTTCTTGGGGACCCTCTGGAGTTGCCTCAAGGAAGTCAAGCCACTGGTCGTTTTGCTGCGTAATGGGGAATGGCTCTGGAGTCAGGGCAGGGGAATCGGGCCTCATCTCGAGTGGATTTGTGGTACATGGAGCTCCTTCGTGATGCTGGTGTGACCTCAGGTTCCCTCTCTACTTGTGACAGTGTACTTGCGGTTTGTCTGTAGATCTATCAAGCAAGTCGAAGCTCCTTACATATTTCATGGGGATCACGGGATTGCTCTGCATGCAGTGCAGGAGAATCGGGCCTCTTCTCGCTTTGAGGGGTAAGTCTCATGGTTTTTCTCGAGTTGCGGCGGGGACCTGGGGTATATTCTCAAGTTACGGCGGGGATGGCATTTCAACACTCGTGTTTGTCCAGCGACATCAGGACTCCTGTCGAGTTACGAGAGACACCTCAGGAATCTCGTTGAGGCTTGGCAGGGCCAAAGGGACGCTTCTCGAAATGAGGCTGTAGACCCAGGGTCCCTTTCCAGTAGTGAATGCGATATTGGGATTCCTGTCAATGTTCAAGAGGAGTCAGGCATCGTCACCTTTTGAAGCAGTGAACTCTGCGTGCCGCTCGAGGTTTCAAAGGCATGTGAGGCATTCCGTCGAAAGGAGTCGGGAACCTAGGGCTTTCTCTGTGGACTCCACAGGGTACTCAGACATCCCTTTACATTGTGAGATGAAAGAGGAGCCTGTATTCAAGCCACTGCAAGGAAACCAGGCCTCCTTTCGAGTCAGGGCTTCTCGGTGTATATTCCACTTTTGGCAGCAAACTCATGGTCCCTCCTTCACACCTACTGCTGAGAAAAGCCTTCTCTTCAGGGGCTTGTGGAAAGTTGGCGTACGTCTTGAGTCTAATCCAGGAAATCATCTCTCATCTCCAGGCAATGTGAGGTACACGGAACATCCCTCGAGTTGCTCTGCTGAACTTTGTATTTCTCTAGACTTGGCACATTGTTCTCGGGGAAATTCTGGAGTTGCCTAAAGGAAGTCAAGCCACTGGTCGTGTTTGATGGGAATCGGTGGATTGCTCTGCAGTCAAGGCAGGGGTATCGAGCCTCATCTTGTGTTGATTTAGTGTACATGGAGCTCCTTCAGGATGCTGGTGTGACCTCAGTGTCCCTCTCTAGTTGTGACAGTGTTCTTGAGGATTGTCTTGAGATCCATCAAGCAAGTCGAGGCTCCTTACATGTTTCATGGGGATCACGGGATTGCTCTGCCTGCAGTGCAGGGGACTCGGGCCTCATCTCGCTTTGAGGGTGAAATCTCATGGTTTTTCTCGAGTTGTGGCGGGGACCAGGGGTATATTCTCGAGTTACGGCGGGGATGGCATTTCAACACTCGTGTTTGTCCAGCGACATCAGGACTTCTGTCGAGTTACGAGGGACAGAGAAGGAATCACTTCGAGGCTTGGAAGGGCCAAAGGGACGCTTCTTGAGGTGAGGCTGGAGACCTAGAATCCCTTTCCAGTAGTGAATGGGATATTGGGATTCCTGTCAATGTTCAAGAGGAGTCAGGCATCGTCACCTTTTGAAGCAGTGAAATCTGCGTGCCGCTCGAGGTTTCAAAGGCATGTGAGGCATTCCGTCGAAAGGAGTCAGGGACCTAGGGCTTTCTCTAGGGACTCCACAGGGGATTCTGACATCCCTTCACCGTGTGAGATGAAAGATAAGACTCTATTCAAGGCACTGCGAGGAAACCCGGCCTCCTTTCGAGTCAGGGCTTCTCGGTGGATATTCCACTTAAGGCAGCAAAATCAAGGTTCCTCCCTCACACCTACTGCTGAGAGAAGCCTCCTGTTGAGGGGACTGTGGAAAGTTGGCATATGACTTGAGTCTAAGCCAGGCAATCAGCTCTCATCTCCAGGCAATTTGGGGTCCACGGAGCATTCCTCGAGTTGCTCTGCTGAACTTGATACTCCTCTAGGCTTGGCACTCTGTTCTTGGGGACCCTCTGGAGTTGCCTAAAGGAAGTCAAGCTACTGGTCGTTTTGCTGCGTAATGGGGAATGGCTCTGGAGTCAGGGCAGGGGAATCGGGCCTCATCTCGATTGGATTTGGGGTACATGGAGCTCCTTCGTGATGCTGGTGTGACCTCAGGTTCCCTCTCTACTTGTGACAGTGTACTTGCGGTTTGTCTATAGATCTATCAAGCAAGTCGAGGCTCCTTACATGTTTCATGGGGATCACGGGATTGCTCTGCATGCAGTGCAGGGGATTCAGGCCTCATCTCGCTTTGAGGGGGAAGTCTCATGGTTTTTCTCGAGTTGCGCGGGGACCTGGGGTATATTCTCAAGTTACGGCGGGGATGGCATTTCAACACTCGTGTTTGTCCAGCGACATCAGGACTCCTGTCGAGTTACAAGAGACACCTCAGGAATCTCGTCGAGGCTTGGCAGGGCCAAAGGGACGCTTCTCGAGGTGAGGCTGTAGACCCAGGGTCCCTTTCCAGTAGTGAAAGCGATATTGGAATTCCTGTCAATATTCAAGAGGAGGCAGGCATCGTCACCTTTTGAAGCAGTGAACTCTGCGTGCCGCTCGAGTTTTCAAAGGCATGTGAGGCATTCCGTCGAAAGGAGTCGGGGACCTAGGGCTTTCTCTGGGACTCCACAGGGGACTCAAACAGCCCTTCACCTTGTCAGTTGAAAGAGG
>JAJLRB010001107.1:0-41488 GCA_020976825.1 Odocoileus hemionus
CTGAGGTCACACAGGCATCGTGAAGGAGCTCCATGTACCCCAAATCCACTGGAGATGAGGCCCTATTCCCCTGAACTGTCTCCAGAGCTATCCCCTGTTACCCAGAACACACGATTAGTGGCTTGACTTCTTTAGGCACTCCAGAGGTTCACTGAGAACAACGTGCCATGCCTAGAGGAATACCAAGTTCAGCAGAGCAATTTGAGGAATTCACCGTGGGCCCCCAAATTGTCTGGAGATGAGAGCTGATTGCCTCGCTTAGTCTCAAGACGTATGCCAACTTTCCACAAACCCCTCACGAGGAGGCTTCTCTCAGCAGTAGGTGTGAGGGAGGCACCCTGTGTTTGCTGCCTCAAGTGGAATATATACTGAGAAGCCCTGACTCGAAAGGAGGCTGGGTTTTCTTGCAGTGGCTTGAAAACAGGATTCTCTTTCATCTCACAAGGTGAACGGATGTCTGAATCCCCTGTGGAGTCGCTAGAGAAAGCCCTAGTTCCCCGACTCCTTTCGAGGGAATGCCGCACATACCTTGGAAACCTCGAGCGCACGCAGAGTTCACTGCTTCAAAAGCTGATGATGCCTGACTCCTTTTGATCATTGACAGGAATCCCAATATCCATGTGGCTACTGGAAAGGGACCCTGGGTCTCCAGCCTCACCTCGAGAAGCGTCCCGTTGGCCCTGCCAATCCTAGAAGAGATTCCTGAGGTGTCCCTTGTAACTAAACAGGAGTCCTGACGTCTGTGTACAAAGTCGAGTGTTGAAGATCCATCCCCGCCGTATCTCGAGAATATATTCCAGGTCCCCGCCGCAACTCGAGTAAAACCATGAGAATTCCCCCTCAAAGCGAGATGAGGCCCGATTCCCCTGCATTGCATGCAGAGCAATCCCGTGATCCCCATGAAACTTGTAAGGAGCCTCGACTTGCTTGATGGATCTCGAGACAATACCCAAGAATACTGTCACAAGTAGAGAGGGACCCTGAGGTCACAACAACATTGCGAAGGAGATCCATGTACCCCACGTCAACTCGAGATGAGGCCCGATTACCCTGCCTTGACTCCACAGTCATTCCGAGATCCCCATCAAACACGTCCAGTGGCTTGACTTCCATTAGGCATCTCCAGAATTTCCCGGAGAATATCGTGCCAAGCCTAGAGGAATACCAATTTCAGCAGAGCAATTCCAGGAATGCCCCGTGGACCGCAAATTGCCTGGAATTGAAAGCAGATTGCCTGTCTTAGACTCAAGTTTTATGCCAGCTTTCCACAAGCCCCTCACGGGGAGGCTTCTCTCAACAGTAGTTATGAGGGAGGGACCCTGAGGTCACAACAACATTGTGAAGGAGCTCCATGTACCCCAAGTCAACTCGAGATGAGGCCCAATTACCCTGCTTTGACTCCACAGTCATTCCGAGATCCCCATCAAACACGACCAGTGGCTTGACTTCCTTTAGGCATCTCTAGAAGTTCCCGGAGAACATCGTGCCAAGCCTTGAGGAATACCAATTTCAGCAGAGCAACTCCAGGAATGCTCCGTGGACGGTAAATTGCCTGGAATTGAAAGCAGATTGCCTGTCTTAGACTCAAGTTGTATGCCAGCTTTCCACAAGCCCCTCAAGGGGAGGCTTCTCTCAGCAGTAGTTATGAGGGAGGGACCCTGAGTTTGCTGCCTGAAGCGGAATATACACCGAGAAGCCCTGACTCGAATGGAGGCTGGGTTTCCTTGCAGTGGCTTGATTAGAGGCTCATTTTTCATCTCACAAGGTGAAGGGATGACTGAATCCCCTGTGGAGTCCATAGAGAAACCCCTAGGTCCCCGACTCCTTTCGACGGAATGCCTCACATGCCTTTGACACTTCGAGCGGCACGCAGAGTTCACTGCTTCAAAAGGTGAGGATGCCTGACTCCTTTTGATCATTGACAGGAATCCCAATATCCATGTGGCTACTGGAAAGGGACCCTGGGTTTCCAGCCTCACCTCGTGACGCGTCCCGTTGGCCCTGCCCCTGCCAATTCTAGAAGAGATTCCTGAGGTGTCCCTCGTAACTAAACAGGAGTCCTGACGTCTGTGTACAAAGTCGAGTGTTGAAGATCCATCCCCGCCGTATCTCGAGAATATATTCCAGGTCCCGGCCGCAACTCGAGTAAAACCATGAGACTTCCCCCTCAAAGCGAGATGAGGCCCGATTCCCCTGCATTGCATGCAGAGCAATCCCGTGATCCCCATGTAACATGTAAGGAGCCTCGACTTGCTTGATGGATCTACAGACAATCCGCAAGTACATTGTAACAAGTAGAGTGGAACCCTGAGGTCACACCAGCATCACGAAGGTGCTCCATGTACCCCAAATCCACTCGAGATGAGGCCCGATTCCCATACCCTCTCTCCAGAGCCATCCCCGTTACCCAGAAAACATGATCAGGGGCTTGATTTCATTTAGGCATCTCTAGAGGTTCCCCAAGAACAATGTGCCAACCTAGTGGAATACCAAGTTCACCAGAGCAACTCGAGGAATGCTCCGTGGACACCAAATTGCCTGGAGATGAGAGCTGATTGCCTGTCTTAGACTCAAGACGTATGCAAACTTTCCACAAGCCCCTCAAGAGGAGGCTTCTCTCAGCAGTAGGTGTGAGGGACGGACCCTGAGTTTGCTGCTACAAGTGGAATATACACCGGGAAGCCCTGACTCGAAAGGAGGCCGTGTTTTCTTGCAGTGGCTTGAATAGAGGCTTATCTTTCATCTCATAAGGTGAAGGGATGTCTGAATCCCCTGTGGAGTCCTTAGAGAAAGCCCTAGGTCCCCGACTCCTTTCGACGGAATGCCTCACATGCCTTTGAAACCTCGAGCTGCACGCAGAGTTCACTGCTTCAAAAGCTGACGATGCCTGACTCCTCTTGAACATTGACAGGAATCCCAATATCCCTGTGGCTCCTGGAATGGGAACCTGGGTCTCCCGCCTCACTTCAAGAAGCATCCCTTTTCCCTGCCAAGCCTCGAAGATATACCTCAGGTGTCCCTCGTAACTCGACAGGAGTCCTGACGTCGCTGTACAAACACGATTGTTGAAGGGCCATCCCCGCCGTAACTCGAGAATATACCCCAGATCCCCGCCGCAACTCGAGAAAAACCATGAGACCTCCTCCTCAAAGCGAGATGAGGGCGATTCCCATGCACTGCATGCAGAGCAATCCCGTGATCCCCATGAAACATGTAAGCAGCCTCGATTTGCTTGATGGATCTCGAGACAATCCTGAAGAACACTGTGACAACTAGAGATGGACATGAAGGTCACACCACCATCACGAAGTAGCACCATGTACCCCAAATCTCCTTGCGATGAGCCTCGTTTCCCCTGCCTTGACTCCAGAACAATCCCCCGATTCCCATCAAACACGACCAGTGGCTTGACTTCCTTTAGGCAACTCCAGAACTTCCCCGAGAACAATGTGCCAAGGCTAGAGAAATACCAAGTTCAGCAGAGCAACTCGAGAAATGCTCCGTGGAACCCACATTGCCTGGAGATGAGAGATGATTTCCTGGATTAGATTCAAGACGTATGAAAACTTGCAACAAGCCCCTCAAGAGAAGGCTTCTCTCAGCAGTAGGTGTGAGGGAGGGACCATGAGTTTGCTGCCTCAAGTGGAATATACACCGAGAAGCCCTGACTCGAAAGGAGGCCGGGTTTCCTTGCAGTGGCTTGAATACAGGCTCCTCTTTCTTCTCACAAGGTGAAGGGATGTCTGAGTCCCCTGTGAAGTAACCAGAGTAAGACCTAGTTCCCCGAATCCTTTCGACGGAATGGCTCACATGCCTTTGACGCCTCGAGCGGCACACAGAGTTCACTGCTTCAAAAGGTGACGAGGCCTGACTCCGCTTGAACATTGACAGGAATCCCAATATCCCTGTGGCTACTGGAAAAGGACCCTGGGTCTCCCGCCTCACCTCGAGAAGCATCCCTTTGGCCCTGCCAAGCCTCGAAGAGATTCCTGATGTGCCCTTCGTAACTCGACAGGATTCCTGACTTCGCTGGACAAACACTAGTGCTGAAGGTCCATCCACACCTTAACTTGAGAATGTACCCCAGGTCCCTGCCGGAACTCGAGATAAACCATGAGACTTCCCCCTCAAAGTGAGATGAGGACCGATTCCCCTGCACTGCATGCAGAGCAATCCCGTAATCCCCATGAAATATGTAAGGAGCCTCGACTTGCATGATGGATCTCGAGATATTTCGCAAGGACACTGTCACAAGTAGAGAGGGAACCTGAGGTCACACAGGCATCGTGAAGGAGCTCCATGTACCCCAAATCCACTGGAGATGAGGCCCTATTCCCCTGAACTGTCTCCAGAGCTATCCCCTGTTACCCAAAACACACGATTAGTGGCTTGACCATCTTTAGGCCACTCCAGAGGTTCACTGAGAACAACGTGCCATGCCTAGAGGAATACCAAGTTCAGCAGAGCAATTTGAGGAATTCACCGTGGGCCCCCAAATTGTCTGGAGATGAGAGCTGATTGCCTCGCTTAGTCTCAAGACGTATGCCAACTTTCCACAAACCCCTCACGAGGAGGCTTCTCTCAGCAGTAGGTGTGAGGGAGGCACCCTGTGTTTGCTGCCTCAAGTGGAATATATACTGAGAAGCCCTGACTCGAAAGGAGGCTGGGTTTTCTTGCAGTGGCTTGAAAACAGGATTCTCTTTCATCTCACAAGGTGAACGGATGTCTGAATCCCCTGTGGAGTCGCTAGAGAAAGCCCTAGTTCCCCGACTCCTTTCGAGGGAATGCCGCACATACCTTGGAAACCTCGAGCGTCACGCAGAGTTCACTGCTTCAAAAGCTGATGATGCCTGAGTCCTTTTGATCATTGACAGGAATCCCAATATCCATGTGGCTACTGGAAAGGGACCCTGGGTCTCCAGCCTCACCTCGAGAAGCGTCCCGTTGGCCCTGCCAATCCTAGAAGAGATTCCTGAGGTGTCCCTTGTATCTAAACAGGAGTCCTGACGTCTGTGTACAAAGTCGAGTGTTGAAGATCCATCCCCGCCGTATCTCGAGAATATATTGCAGGTCCCGGCCGCAACTCGAGTAAAACCATGAGAATTCCCCCTCAAAGCGAGATGAGGCCCGATTCCCCTGCATTGCATGCAGAGCAATCCCGTGATCCCCATGAAACTTGTAAGGAGCCTCGACTTGCTTGATGGATCTCGAGACAATACCCAAGAATACTGTCACAAGTAGAGAGGGACCCTGAGGTCACAACAACATTGCGAAGGAGATCCATGTACCCCACGTCAACTCGAGATGAGGCCCGATTACCCTGCCTTGACTCCACAGTCATTCCGAGATCCCCATCAAACACGTCCAGTGGCTTGACTTCCATTAGGCATCTCCAGAATTTCCCGGAGAATATCGTGCCAAGCCTAGAGGAATACCAATTTCAGCAGAGCAATTCCAGGAATGCCCCGTGGACCGCAAATTGCCTGGAATTGAAAGCAGATCCTGTCTTAGACTCAAGTTTTATGCCAGCTTTCCACAAGCCCCTCACGGGGAGGCTTCTCTCAACAGTAGTTATGAGGGAGGGACCCTGAGGTCACAACAACATTGTGAAGGAGCTCCATGTACCCCAAGTCAACTCGAGATGAGGCCCAATTACCCTGCTTTGACTCCACAGTCATTCCGAGATCCCCATCAAACACGACCAGTGGCTTGACTTCCTTTAGGCATCTCTAGAAGTTCCCGGAGAACATCGTGCCAAGCCTTGAGGAATACCAATTTCAGCAGAGCAACTCCAGGAATGCTCCGTGGACGGTAAATTGCCTGGAATTGAAAGCAGATTGCCTGTCTTAGACTCAAGTTGTATGCCAGCTTTCCACAAGCCCCTCAAGGGGAGGCTTCTCTCAGCAGTAGTTATGAGGGAGGGACCCTGAGTTTGCTGCCTGAAGCGGAATATACACCGAGAAGCCCTGACTCGAATGGAGGCTGGGTTTCCTTGCAGTGGCTTGATTAGAGGCTCATTTTTCATCTCACAAGGTGAAGGGATGACTGAATCCCCTGTGGAGTCCATAGAGAAACCCCTAGGTCCCCGACTCCTTTCGACGGAATGCCTCACATGCCTTTGACACTTCGAGCGGCACGCAGAGTTCACTGCTTCAAAAGGTGAGGATGCCTGACTCCTTTTGATCATTGACAGGAATCCCAATATCCATGTGGCTACTGGAAAGGGACCCTGGGTTTCCAGCCTCACCTCGTGACGCGTCTCGTTGGCCCTGCCAATTCTAGAAGAGATTCCTGAGGTGTCCCTCGTAACTAAACAGGAGTCCTGACGTCTGTGTACAAAGTCGAGTGTTGAAGATCCATCCCCGCCGTATCTCGAGAATATATTCCAGGTCCCGGCCGCAACTCGAGTAAAACCATGAGACTTCCCCCTGAAAGCGAGATGAGGCCCGATTCCCCTGCACTGCATGCAGAGCAATCCCGTGATCCCCATGAAAGTTGTAGGGAGCCTCGACTTGCTTGATGGATCTCGAGACAATACCCAAGAATACTGTCACAAGTAGAGAGGGACCCTGAGGTCACAACAACATTGCGAAGGAGCTCCATGTACCCCAAGTCAACTCGAGATGAGGCCCAATTACCCTGCTTTGACTCCACAGTCATTCCGAGATCCCCATCAAACACGACCAGTGGCTTGACTTCCTTTAGGCATCTCTAGAAGTTCCCGGAGAACATCGTGCCAAGCCTTGAGGAATACCAATTTCAGCAGAGCAACTCCAGGAATGCTCCGTGGACGGTAAATTGCCTGGAATTGAAAGCAGATTGCCTGTCTTAGACTCAAGTTGTATGCCAGCTTTCCACAAGCCCCTCAAGGGGAGGCTTCTCTCAGCAGTAGTTATGAGGGAGGGACCCTGAGTTTGCTGCCTGAAGCGGAATATACACCGAGAAGCCCTGACTCGAATGGAGGCCGGGTTTCCTTGCAGTGGCTTGATTAGAGGCTAGAGGCTTTTTTTCATCTCACAAGGTGAAGGGATGACTGAATCCCCTGTGGAGTCCATAGAGAAACCCCTAGGTCCCCGACTCCTTTCGACGGAATGCCTCACATGCCTTTGACACTTCGAGCGGCACGCAGAGTTCACTGCTTCAAAAGGTGAGGATGCCTGACTCCTTTTGATCATTGACAGGAATCCCAATATCCATGTGGCTACTGGAAAGGGACCCTGGGTTTCCAGCCTCACATCGAGGCGCGTCCCGTTGGCCCTGCCAATCCTAGAAGAGATTCCTGAGGTGTCCCTCGTAACTAAACAGGAGTCCTGACGTCTGTGTACAAAGTCGAGTGTTGAAGATCCATCCCCGCCGTATCTCGAGAATATATTCCAGGTCCCCGCCGCAACTCGAGTAAAACCATGAGACTTCCCCCTCAAAGCGAGATGAGGCCCGATTCCCCTGCACTGCATGCAGAGCAATCCCGTGATCCCCATGTAACATGTAAGGAGCCTCGACTTGCTTGATGGATCTACAGACAATCCGCAAGTACATTGTAACAAGTAGAGAGGAACCCTGAGGTCACACCAGCATCACGAAGGTGCTCCATGTACCCCAAATCCACTCGAGATGAGGCCCGATTCCCATACCCTCTCTCCAGAGCCATCCCCGTTACCCAGAAAACATGATCAGGGGCTTGATTTCATTTAGGCATCTCCAGAGGTTCCCCAAGAACAATGTGCCAACCTAGTGGAATACCAAGTTCAGCAGAGCAACTCGAGGAATGCTCCGTGGACACCAAATTGCCTGGAGATGAGAGCTGATTGCCTGTCTTAGACTCAAGACGTATGCAAACTTTCCACAAGCCCCTCAAGAGGAGGCTTCTCTCAGCAGTAGGTGTGAGGGACGGACCCTGAGTTTGCTGCTACAAGTGGAATATACACCGAGAAGCCCTGACTCGAAAGGAGGCCGTGTTTCCTTGCAGTGGCTTGAATAGAGGCTTATCTTTCATCTCACAAGGTGAAGGGATGTCTGAATCCCCTGTGGAGTCCTTAGAGAAAGCCCTAGGTCCCCGACTCCTTTCGACGGAATGCCTCACATGCCTTTGAAACCTCGAGCTGCACGCAGAGTTCACTGCTTCAAAAGCTGACGATGCCTGACTCCTCTTGAACATTGACAGGAATCCCAATATCCCTGTGGCTCCTGGAATGGGAACCTGGGTCTCCCGCCTCACTTCAAGAAGCATCCCTTTTCCCTGCCAAGCCTCGAAGATATACCTCAGGTGTCCCTCGTAACTCGACAGGAGTCCTGACGTCGCTGTACAAACACGATTGTTGAAGGGCCATCCCCGCCGTAACTCGAGAATATACCCCAGATCCCCGCCGCAACTCGAGAAAAACCATGAGACCTCCTCCTCAAAGCGAGATGAGGGCGATTCCCATGCACTGCATGCAGAGCAATCCCGTGATCCCCATGAAACATGTAAGCAGCCTCGACTTGCTTGATGGATCTCGAGACAATCCTGAAGAACACTGTGACAACTAGAGATGGACACGAAGGTCACACCAGCATCACGAAGTAGCTCCATGTACCCCAAATCTCCTTGCGATGAGCCTCGATTCCCCTGCCTTGACTCCAGAACAATCCCCCGATTCCCATCAAACACGACCAGTGGCTTGACTTCCTTTAGGCAACTCCAGAACTTCCCCGAGAACAATGTGCCAAGGCTAGAGAAATACCAAGTTCAGCAGAGCAACTCGAGGAATGCTCCGTGGAACCCACATTGCCTGGAGATGAGAGATGATTTCCTGGATTAGATTCAAGACGTATGAAAACTTGCAACAAGCCCCTCAAGAGAAGGCTTCTCTCAGCAGTAGGTGTGAGGGAGGGACCATGAGTTTGCTGCCTCAAGTGGAATATACACCGAGAAGCCCTGACTCGAAAGGAGGCCGGGTTTCCTTGCAGTGGCTTGAATACAGGCTCCTCTTTCTTCTCACAAGGTGAAGGGATGTCTGAGTCCCCTGTGAAGTAACCAGAGAAAGACCTAGTTCCCCGAATCCTTTCGACGGAATGGCTCACATGCCTTTGACGCCTCGAGCGGCACACAGAGTTCACTGCTTCAAAAGGTGACGAGGCCTGACTCCGCTTGAACATTGACAGGAATCCCAATATCCCTGTGGCTACTGGAAAAGGACCCTGGGTCTCCCGCCTCACCTCGAGAAGCATCCCTTTGGCCCTGCCAAGCCTCGAAGAGATTCCTGATGTGCCCTTCGTAACTCGACAGGATTCCTGACTTCGCTGGACAAACACTAGTGCTGAAGGGCCATCCACACCTTAACTTGAGAATGTACCCCAGGTCCCTGCCGGAACTCGAGATAAACCATGAGACTTCCCCCTCAAAGTGAGATGAGGACCGATTCCCCTGCACTGCATGCAGAGCAATCCCGTAATCCCCATGAAATATGTAAGGAGCCTCGACTTGCATGATGGATCTCGAGATATTTCGCAAGGACACTGTCACAAGTAGAGAGGGAACCTGAGGTCACACAGGCATCGTGAAGGAGCTCCATGTACCCCAAATCCACTGGAGATGAGGCCCTATTCCCCTGAACTGTCTCCAGAGCTATCCCCTGTTACCCAGAACACACGATTAGTGGCTTGACTTCCTTTAGGCCACTCCAGAGGTTCACTGAGAACAACGTGCCAAGCCTAGAGGAATACCAAGTTCAGCAGAGCAATTTGAGGAATTCACCGTGGGCCCCCAAATTGTCTGGAGATGAGAGCTGATTGCCTCGCTTAGTCTCAAGACGTATGCCAACTTTCCACAAACCCCTCACGAGGAGGCTTCTCTCAGCAGTAGGTGTGAGGGAGGCACCCTGTGTTTGCTGCCTCAAGTGGAATATATACTGAGAAGCCCTGACTCGAAAGGAGGCTGGGTTTTCTTGCAGTGGCTTGAAAACAGGATTCTCTTTCATCTCACAAGGTGAACGGATGTCTGAATCCCCTGTGGAGTCGCTAGAGAAAGCCCTAGTTCCCCGACTCCTTTCGAGGGAATGCCGCACATGCCTTGGAAACCTCGAGCGTCACGCAGAGTTCACTGCTTCAAAAGCTGATGATGCCTGACTCCTTTTGATCATTGACAGGAATCCCAATATCCATGTGGCTACTGGAAAGGGACCCTGGGTCTCCAGCCTCACCTCGAGAAGCGTCCCGTTGGCCCTGCCAATCCTAGAAGAGATTCCTGAGGTGTCCCTCGTAACTAAACAGGAGTCCTGACGTCTGTGTACAAAGTCGAGTGTTGAAGATCCATCCCCGCCGTATCTCGAGAATATATTCCAGGTCCCGGCCGCAACTCGAGTAAAACCATGAGACTTCCCCCTCAAAGCGAGATGAGGCCCGATTCCCCTGCATTGCATGCAGAGCAATCCCGTGATCCCCATGAAACTTGTAAGGAGCCTCGACTTGCTTGATGGATCTCGAGACAATACCCAAGAATACTGTCACAAGTAGAGAGGGACCCTGAGGTCACAACAACACAACATTGCGAAGGAGCTCCATGTATCCCCCCCACGTCAACTCGATCTCCAGATGATCGTGCCCAATTACCCTGCCCCTTGACTCCACAGTCATTGCCTGTCTTAGACCAAGTTTTATGCCCCACAAGCCCCTCACGGGGACGACCAGGGGCTTGACTTCCAAGTCAACTTAGGCATCCTGCAGACTCCAAGTCATTTCCCGGAGAACATCTTGTGCCAAGTTCCCTAGAGAACAATACCTTGAGGAATACCAATTTCAGCAGAGCAACTCCAGGAATGCTCCGTGGACCGCAAATTGCCTGGAATTGAAAGCAGATTGCCTGTCTTAGACTCAAGTTGTATGCCAGCTTTCCACAAGCCCCTCAAGGGGAGGCTTCTCTCAGCAGTAGTTATGAGGGAGGGACCCTGAGTTTGCTGCCTGAAGCGGAATATACACCGAGAAGCCCTGACTCGAAAGGAGGCCGGGTTTCCTTGCAGTGGCTTGATTAGAGGCTCATTTTTCATCTCACAAGGTGAAGGGATGACTGAATCCCCTGTGGAGTCCATAGAGAAACCCCTAGGTCCCCGACTCCTTTCGACGGAATGCCTCACATGCCTTTGACACTTCGAGCGGCACGCAGAGTTCACTGCTTCAAAAGGTGAGGATGCCTGACTCCTTTTGAACATTGACAGGAATCCCAATATCCATGTGGCTACTGGAAAGGGACCCTGGGTTTCCCAGCCTCACCTCGAGAACGCGTCCTTTGGCCCTGCCAAGCCTAGAAGAGATTCCTGAGGTGTCCCTCGTAACTAAACAGGAGTCCTGACGTCTGCTGGACAAACACGAGTGTTGAAGATCCATCCCCGCCGTATCTCGAGAATATACCCCAGGTCCCCGCCGCAACTCGAGAAAAACCATGAGACTTCCCCCTCAAAGCGAGATGAGGCCCGATTCCCCTGCACTGCATGCAGAGCAATCCCGTGATCCCCATGAACATGTAAGGAGCCTCGACTTGCTTGATGGATCTACAGACAATCCGCAAGTACACTGTAACAAGTAGAGAGGGACCCTGAGGTCACACCAGCATCACGAAGTAGCTCCATGTACCCCAAATCCACTCGAGATGAGGCCCGATTCCCTACCCTGTCTCCAGAGCCATCCCCGTTACCCATCAAACACATGATCAGGGGCTTGACTTCATTTAGGCATCTCCAGAGGTTCCCCAAGAACAATGTGCCAACCTAGTGGAATACCAAGTTCAGCAGAGCAACTCGAGGAATGCTCCGTGGACACCAAATTGCCTGGAGATGAGAGCTGATTGCCTGTCTTAGACTCAAGACGTATGCAAACTTTCCACAAGCCCCTCAAGAGGAGGCTTCTCTCAGCAGTAGGTGTGAGGGAGGGACCCTGAGTTTGCTGCTACAAGTGGAATATACACCGAGAAGCCCTGACTCGAAAGGAGGCCGGGTTTCCTTGCAGTGGCTTGAATAGAGGCTTATCTTTCATCTCACAAGGTGAAGGGATGTCTGAATCCCCTGTGGAGTCCTTAGAGAAAGCCCTAGGTCCCCGACTCCTTTCGACGGAAATGCCTCACATGCCTTTGACACCTCGAGCTGCACGCAGAGTTCACTGCTTCAAAAGCTGACGATGCCTGACTCCTCTTGAACATTGACAGGAATCCCAATATCCCTGTGGCTCCTGGAATGGGAACCTGGGTCTCCCGCCTCACTTCAAGAAGCGTCCCTTTGGCCCTGCCAAGCCTCGAAGAGATTCCTCAGGTGTCCCTCGTAACTCGACAGGAGTCCTGACGTCGCTGTACAAACACGATTGTTGAAGGGCCATCCCCGCCGTAACTCGAGAATATACCCCAGATCCCCGCCGCAACTCGAGAAAAACCATGAGACTTCCCCCTCAAAGCGAGATGATGAGGGCGATTCCCCTGCACTGCATGCAGAGCAATCCCGTGATCCCCATGAAACATGTAAGCAGCCTCGACTTGCTTGATGGATCTCGAGACAATCCCGAAGAACACTGTGACAACTAGAGAGGGACCTGAGGTCACACCAGCATCACGAAGTAGCTCCATGTACCCCAAATCAACTTGCGATGAGCCTCGATTCCCCTGCCTTGACTCCAGACAATCCCCCGATTCCCATCAAACACGACCAGTGGCTTGACTTCCTTTAGGCAACTCCAGAAGTTCCCCGAGAACAATGTGCCAAGGCTAGAGAAATACCAAGTTCAGCAGAGCAACTCGAGGAATGCTCCGTGGAACCCAAATTGCCTGGAGATGAGAGATGATTTCCTGGATTAGATTCAAGACGTATGAAAACTTGCAACAAGCCCCTCAAGAGAGGCTTCTCTCAGCAGTAGGTGTGAGGGAGGGACCATGAGTTTGCTGCCTCAAGTGGAATATACACCGAGAAGCCCTGACTCGAAAGGAGGCCGGGTTTCCTTGCAGTGGCTTGAATACAGGCTCCTCTTTCTTCTCACAAGGTGAAGGGATGTCTGAGTCCCCTGTGAAGTAACCAGAGTAAGACCTAGTATTCCTAGTCCCCCCCCCCCCTCTCTTCTCCTTTCGACGGAATGCTCACATGCCTTTGACACCTCGAGCGGCACGCAGAGTTCACTGCTTCAAAAGTGACGATGCCTGACTCCGCTTGAACATTGACAGGAATCCCAATATCCCTGTGGCTACTGGAAAGGACCCTGGGTCTCCCGCCTCACCTCGAGAAGCATCCCTTTTGCCCTGCCAAGCCTCGAAGAGATTCCTGAGGTGTCCCTCGTAACTCGACAGGAGTCCTGACTTCGCTGGACAAACACTAGTGCTGAAGTCCATCCCGCCTTAACTCGAGAATATACCCCAGGTCCCCCGCCGCAACTCGAGAAAAACCATGAGACTTCCCCCTCAAAGCGAGATGAGGCCGATTCCCCTGCACTGCATGCAGAGCAATCCCGTGATCCCCATGAAACATGTAAGGAGCCTCGACTTGCTTGATGGATCTCGAGACAATCGCAAGGACACTGTCACAAGTAGAGAGGGACCCTGAGGTCACACAGCATCGCGAAGGAGCTCCATGTACCCCAAAATCCACTCGAGATGAGGCCCAATTCCCCTGCCTTGACTCCAGAGCTATCCCCTGATTCCCCATCAAACACGACCAGTGGCTTGACTTCTTTAGGCACTCCAGAGGTTCCCTGAGAACAACGTGCCAAGCCTAGAGGAATACCAAGTTCAGCAGAGCAATTCGAGGAATGCTCCCGGGACCCCAAATTGCCTGGAGATGAGAGCTGATTGCCTGGCTTAGACTCAAGACGTATGCAAACTTTCCACAAAGCCCCTCACGAGGAGGGCTTCTCTCAGCAGTAGGTGTGAGGGAGGGACCCTGAGTTTGCTGCCTCAAGTGGAATATATACCGAGAAGCCCTGACTCGAAAGGAGGCTGGGTTTCCTTGCAGTGGCTTGAATACAGGCTCCTCTTTCATCTCACAAGGTGAAGGGATGTCTGAATCCCCTGTGGAGTCGCTAGAGAAAGCCCTAGTTCCCCGACTACTCTCCTTTCGACGGAATGCCTCACATGCCTTTGACACCTCGAGCGGCACGCAGAGTTCACTGCTTCAAAAGTGACGATGCCTGACTCCTTTTGATCATTGACAGGAATCCCAATATCCCTGTGGCTACTGGAAAGGACCCTGGGTCTCCGCCTCACCTCGAGAAGCGTCCCTTTGGCCCTGCCAAGCCTAGAAGAGATTCCTGAGGTGTCCCTCGTAACTAAACAGGAGTCCTGACGTCGCTGGACAAAGTCGAGTGTTGAAGGGCCATCCCCGCCGTAACTCGAGAATATACCCCAGGTCCCCGCCGCAACTCGAGTAAAACCATGAGACTTCCCCCTCAAAGCGAGATGAGGCCCGATTCCCCTGCACTGCATGCAGAGCAATCCCGTGATCCCCATGAAACATGTAAGGAGCCTCGACTTGCTTGATGGATCTCGAGACAATACCGCAAGAACACTGTCACAAGTAGAGAGGGACCCTGAGGTCACACAGCATGCGAGGAGCTCCATGTACCCCAAATCAACTCGAGATGAGGCCCGGTTCCTTTCTGACTCCAGAGCCATCATTCCAGATCCCCAGCAAACACGACCAGTGGCTTGACTTCCTTTAGGCAACTCCAGATTTTCCCCGAGAAAAAAGTGCCAAGCCTAGAGGAATACCAAGTTCAGCAGAGCAACTCGAGGAATGCTCCGTGGACACCAAATTGCCTGGAGATGAGAGCTGATTGCCTGGCTTAGACTCAAGACTCAAGTTGTATGCCAACTTTCCACAAGCCCCTCAAGAGGAGGCTTCTCTCAGCAGTAGTGTGAGGGAGGGACCCTGAGTTTGCTGCCTCAAGTGGAATATACACCGAGAAGCCCTGACTCGAAAGGAGGCCGGGTTTCCTTGCAGTGGCTTGAATAGAGGCTCATCTTTCATCTCACAAGGTGAAGGGATGTCTGAATCCCCTGTGGAGTCCATAGAGAAAGCCCTAGGTCCCCGACTCCTTTCGACGGAATGCCTCACATGCCTTTGACACTTCGAGCGGCACGCAGAGTTCACTGCTTCAAAAGTGACGATGCCTGACTCCTCTTGAACATTGACAGGAATCCCAATATCCCATGTGGCTACTGGAAAGGGACCTGGGTCTCCAGCCTCACCTCAAGAAGCGTCCCTTTGGCCCTGCCAAGCCTCGAAGAGATTCCTGAGGTGTCCCTCGTAACTCGACAGGAGTCCTGACGTCGCTGTACAAACACGAGTGTTGAAATGCCATCCCCGCCGTAACTCGAGAATATACCCCAGGTCCCCCGCCGCAACTCGAGAAAAACCATGAGACTTCCCCCTCAAAGCGAGATGAGGCCCGATTCCCCTGCACTGCATGCAGAGCAATCCCGTGATCCCCATGAAACATGTAAGGAGCCTCGACTTGCTTGATGGATCTCGAGACAAGTCTGCAAGAACACTGTCACAAGTAGAGAGGGACCCTGAGGTCACACCAGCATCACGAAGGAGCTCCATGTACCCCCCAATCTAACTCGAGATGAGGCCCGATTCCCTGCCTTGACTCCAGAGCCATCCCCGATTCCCCATCAAACACGACCAGTGGCTTGACTTCCTTTAGGCAACTCCAGAAGTTCCCCGAGAACAATGTGCCAAGTCTAGAGGAATACCAAGTTCAGCAGAGCAACTCGAGGAATGCTCCGTGGACCCAAATTGCCTGGAGATGAGAGGTGATTGCCTGGCTTAGACTCAAGACGTATGAAAACTTTCCACAAGCCCCTCAAGAGAAGGCTTCTCTCAGCAGTAGGTGTGAGGGAGGGACCCTGAGTTTGCTGCTAAAGTGGAATATACACCGAGAAGCCCTGACTCGAAAGGAGGCCGGTTTTTCTTGCAGTGGCTTGAATACAGGCTCCTCTTTCATCTCACAAGGTGAAGGGATGTCTGAATCCCCTGTGGAGTCCCTAGAGAAAGCCCTATGTCCCCGACTCCTTTCGACGGAATGCCTCACATGCCTTTGACACCTCGAGCGGCACACAGAGTTCACTGCTTCAAAAGGTGACGATGCCTGACTCCTCTTGAACATTGACAGGAATCCCAATATCCCTGTGGCTACTGGAAAGGGACCCTGGGTCTCCCGCCTCACCTCGAGAAGCGTCCCTTTGGCCCTGCCAAGCCTCGAAGAGATTCCTGAGGTGTCCCTCGTAACTCGACAGGAGTCCTGACGTCGCTGGACAAACACGAGTGTTGAAGGGCCATCCCCGCCGTAACTCGAGAATATACCCCAGGTCCCCGCCGCAACTCGAGAAAAACCATGAGACTTCCCCCTCAAAGTGAGATGAGGCCGATTCCCCTGCACTGCATGCAGAGCAATCCCGTGATCCCCATGAAACATGTAAGGAGCCTCGACTTGCTTGATGGATCTCGAGACAATTCGCAAAACACTGTCACAAGTAGAGAGGGACACTGAGGTCACACAGGCATCGCGAAGGAGCTCCATGTACCCCAAATCCACTCGAGATGAGGCCCGATTCCCCTACCCTGATCTCCAGAGCCATCCCCGTTACCCAGAAAACACGATCAGTGGCTTGACTTCTTTAGGCAACTCCAGAGGTTCCCCGAAAACAATGTGCCAAGCCTAGAGGAATACCAAGTTCAGCAGAGCAACTCGAGGAATGCTCCATTGGCCCCCAAATTGCCCGGAGATGAGAGCTGATTGCCTGGCTTAGAATCAAGACGTATGCCAACTTTCCACAAGCCCCTCAAGAGGAGGCTTCTCTCAGCAGTAGGTGTGAGGGAGGGACCCTGAGTTTGCTGCCTCAATTGGAATATATACCGAGAAGCCCTGACTCGAAAGGAGGCAGGGTTTTCTTGCAGTGGCTTGAATACAGGCTCCTCTTTCATCTCACAAGATGAAGGGATGTCTGAATCCTCTGTGGAGTCCCTAGAGATAGCCCTAGGTCCCCGACTCCTTTCGACGGAATGCCTCACATGCCTTTGAAACCTCGAGCGGCACGCAGAGCT
This sequence comes from Odocoileus hemionus, assembly GCA_020976825.1. Taxonomy (NCBI): domain Eukaryota; kingdom Metazoa; phylum Chordata; class Mammalia; order Artiodactyla; family Cervidae; genus Odocoileus; species Odocoileus hemionus. The sequence goes on from JAJLRB010001107.1 coordinate 17,052, forward strand.
CACTGCTTCAAAAGCTGACGATGCCTGACTCCTCTTGAACATTGACAGGAATCCCAATATCCCTGTGGCCACTGGAACGGGACCCTGGGTCTCCCGCCTCACCTCGAGAAGCATCCCTTTCTCCCTGCCAAGCCTAGAAGAGATTCCTGAGGTGTCCCTCATAACTCGACAGGAGTCCTGACTTCGCTGGACAAACACTAGTGCTGAAGTGCCATCCCCGCCGTAACTCGAGAATATATCCCAGGTCCACACCGCAACTCGAGAAAAACATGAGACTTCCCCCTCAAAGCGAGATGAGGCACGATTCCATTTCACTGCAAGCAGAGCAATCCCGTGATCCCCATGAAACATGTAAGGAGCCTCGACTTGCTTGATGGATCTCGAGACAATCCGCAAGGACACTGTCACAAGTAGAGAGGGAACCTGAGGTCACACCAGCATAGTGAAGGAGCTCCATGTACCCCAAATCAACACGAGATGAGGCCCAATTCCCCTGCCTTGACTCCAGAGCCATCCCCCGATTCCCATCAAACACGACCAGTGGCTTGACTTCTTTAGGAAACTCCAGAGGTTCCCCGAGAACAACGTGCCAAGCCTAGAGGAATACCAAGTTCAGTAGAGCAAATCGAGGAATTCTCCGTTTACACCAAATTGCCTGGAGATGAGAGCTGATTGCCTGGCTTAGACTCAAGGGGTATGCAAACTTTCCAAATGCCCCTCCAGAGGAGTTTCTCTAAGCAGTAGGTGTGAGGGAGGGACCCTGAATTTGATGCCTCATGTGGAATATACACGGAGAAGCCCTGACTCGATAGGAGGCCGGGTTTCCTTGCAGTGGCTTGAATACAGGCTCCTCTTTCATCTCACATGGTGAAGGGATGACTGAATTCCCTGTGGAGTCCCTAGAGAAAGCCCTAGGTCGCCGACTCCTTTCGACGGAATGCCTCACATGCCTTTGACACCTCGAGAGGCACGCAGAGTTCACTGCTTCAAAAGGTGATGATGTCTGACTCCTCTTGAACATTTACAGGAATGCCAGTATGCCTGTGGCTACTGGAAAGGGAGCCTGGGTCTCACGCCTCACCTTGAGAAGAATCCCTTTGGCCCTGACAAGCCTCGCAGAGATTCCTGATGTGTTCCTTGTAACTCAACAGGAGGCCTGACGTCGCTGGACAAACACGAGTGTTGAAGGGCCATCCCTGAGGTAACTCGAGAATATAATCCAGGTCCCCGCCGCAACTCGAGAAAAGCCATAAGACTTTACCCTCAAAGCGAGATGAGGCCCGATTCCCCTGCACTGCATGCTGAGCAATCCCGTGATCCCCATGAAACATGTAAGGAGCCTCGACTTGCTTGATGAATCTCGAGACAATCCGCAGAACACTGTCACAAATATAGAGGGAACCTGAGGTCACACCAGCATCGTGATGGAGCTCCATGTACACCAAATCAACTCGAGATGAGGCCCGGTTCCTTTGTCTTTACTCCAGAGCCATCACCAGATCCCCAGAAAACACGACCCGTGGTTTGACTTCCTTTAGGCAACTCCAGATATTCCCCGGGAAAAAAGTGCCAAGTCTAGAGAAACACCAGGTTCAGCAGAGCAACTCGAGGAAAGCTCCGTGGACACCAAATTGCCTGGAGATGAGAGCTGATTGCCTGGCTTAGACTCAAGACCTATGCCAACTTTCCACAAGCCCCTCCAGAGGAGGCTTCTCTCAGCAGTAGATGTGCGGAATGGACATTGATTATGCTGCCTCAAGTGGAATATACACTGAGAAGCCCTGACTCAAAAGGAGTCCGTGTTTCCTTCCAATTGCTTGAATACAGGCTCATCTTTCATCTCACAAGGTTAAGGGATGTCTGAATCCCCTGTGGAGTCCCTAGAGAAAGCCATAGCTCCCCGAATCCTTTCGACGGAATGCCTCACATGCATTTGACACCTTGAGAGGAACACAGAGTTCACTGCTTAAAAATGTGACAATGCCTGAATACTCTTGAACATTGACAGGAATCCCAATATCCCTTTGGCTACTGGAAAGGGACCCGGGGTCCCCAGCCTCACCTCGAGAAGCGTCCCTTTGGCCCTGCCAAGCCTCGAAGAAATTCCTGAGGTGTCCCTCGTAACTCGACAGGAGTCCTGAGGTCGCTGGACAAACAAGAGTGTTGAAATGCCATCCCCGCCGTAACTCGAGAATATACCCCAGGTCCCCGCCGCAACTCGAGAAAAACCATGAGACTTCCCCCTCAAAGTGAGATGAGGCCCGATTCCCCTGCACTGCATGCAGACCAATCCCGTGATCCCCATGAAACTTGTCAGGAGCCTCGACTTGCTTGATGGATCTCGAGACAGTCTGCAAGAACACTGTCACAAGTAGAAAGGGACCCTGAGGTCACACCAGCATCACGAAGGACTTCAATGTATCCTGCATTAACTCGAGATGAGGCCCGATTCCTCTGCCCTGACTCCAGAGCCATCCCCCATTCCCCATCAAACACGTCCAGTGGCTTGACTTCCTTTAGACAACTCCAGAGTTTCCCCGAGAACAACATGCCAAGTCTAGAGGAATACCAAGTTCAGCAGAGCAACTCGAGGAATGCTCCGTGGACCCCAAATTGCCTGGAGATGAGAGCTGCTTGCCTGGCTTAGACTCAAGACATATGCCAACTTTCCACAAGCCCCTCAAGAGAAGGATTCTCTCAGCAGTAGGTGTGAGGGAGAGACCCTGAGTTTGATGCCTAAAGTGGAATATACACCGAGAAGAACTGTCTCGAAAGGAGGCCGGGTTTCCTTGCAGTGGCTTGAATACAGGCTCCTCTTTCATCTCACAAAGTGAAGGGAAGTCTGAAACTCCTGTGGAGTACCTAGAGAAAGAACTATGTCCCCGACTCCTTTCGACAGAATGCCTCACATGCCTTTGACACTTCGAGCGGCACACAGAGTTCACTGCTTCAAAAGGTGACGATGCCTGACTCCTCTTGAACATTGACAGGAATCCCAATATCCCTGTGGCTACTGGAAAGGGACCCTGGGTCTCCCGCCTCACCTCAAGAAGCGTCCCTTTGGCCCTGCCAAGCCTCGAAAATATTCCTGAGGTGTCCCTCGTAACTCGACAGGAGTCTTGATGTCGATGGACAAACACGAGTGTTGAAGGGCCATCGCCTCCATAACTCCAGAATATACCCCAGGTACCCGCCCCAACTCGAGAAAAACCATGAGACTTTACCTTCTAAGTGAGATGAGGCCCGATTCCCCTGCACTGCATCCAGAGCAATCCCGTGATCCCCATGAAACATGTAAGGAGCCTCGACTTGTTTGATGGATCTCGAGACAATTCGCAAAACACTGTCACAAGTAGAGAGGGACCCTGAGGTAACACAGGCATCGCGAAGGAGCACCATGTACCCCAAATCCACATAAGATGAGGCCCGATTCGCCTACCCTGACTTCAGAGCCATCCTCCGTTACCCAGAAAACACGATCAGTATCTTGACTTCTTTAGGCAACTCCAGAGGTTCCCCGAAAACAACGGGCCAAGCCTAGAGGAATACCTAGTTCAGCAGAGCAACTCGAGGAATGCTATGTGGGCCCCCAAATTGCCTGGAGATGAGAGCTGATTCCCTGGCTTAGAATCAAGACGTATGCCAACTTTCCACAAGCCACTCAAGAGGAGGCTTCTCTCAGCAGTAGGTGTAAGGGAGGGACCCTGAGATTACTGCCTCAATTGGAATATATACCGAGAAGCCCTGACTCGAAAGGAGGCAGGGTTTTCTTGCAGTGGCTTGAATACAGGCTCCTCTTTTATCTTACAAGGTGAAGGGATGTCTGAATCCCCTGTGGAATCCCTAGAGATAGCCCTAGGTCCCCGACGCCTTTCGACGTAATGACTCACATGCATTTGACACCGCGAGTGGCACGCAGAGTTCACTGCTTCAAAAGGTGACGATGCCTGACTTCTCTTGAACATTGACAGGAATCCCAATATCCCTGTGGCTACTGGAAAGGGACCCTGGGTCTCCCGCCTCACCTCGAGAAGCGTCCCTTTGGGCTTGCCAAGCCTCGAAGAGATTCCTGAGGTGTCCCTCATAACTCGACAGTAGTCCTGACTTCACTGGACAAACACGAGTTTTGAAGGGCCATCCCCGCCTTAACTCGAGAATATACACCAGGTCCTCACCGCAACTCGTGAAAAACCATGAGACTTCCCCCTCAAAGCGAGATGAGGCACGATTCCCCTGCACTGCATGCAGAGCAATCCTGTGATCCCCATGAAACATGTAAGAATCCTCGACTTGCTTGATGGATCTCGAGACAATACCCAAGAACACTGTCACAAGTAGAGAGGGACCCTGAGGTCACAACAGCATCGCGAAGAAACTCCATGTACCCCAAATCAACTCGAGATGAGGCCCGATTCCCCTGCCTTGACTCCAGAGCAATCCCGCGATCCCCATCAAATACGACAAGTGGCTTGACTTCCTTTAGGCAATTCCAGAAGTTCCCCGAGAACATTTTGCCAAGCCTAGAGGAATACCAAATTCAGCAGAGCAACTCGAGGAATGCTGCGTTGACCGCAAATTGCCTGGATTTGAGAGCTGATTGCCTTGCTTAGACTCACTTCGTATGCCAGCTTTCCACAAGCCTCTGAAGGGGAGGCTTCTCTCAGCAGTAGTTGTGAGGGAGGGACCCTGAGTTTGCTGCCTCAAGTGGAATATACTCCGAGAAGCCCTGACTCGAAAGGAGGCTGGGTTTTCTTGCAGTGGCTTGAATACAGGCACCTCTTTCATTTCACAAGTTGAACGGATGTCTGAATCTCCTGTGGAGACCCTAGAGAAAGCCCTAGTTCCCCGAATCCTTTCGACGGAATGCCTCACATGCCTTTGACAACTCGAGTGGCATGCAGAGTTCAGTGCTACAAAAGGTGACGATGCCTGACTCCTCTTGAACATTGACAGGAATCCCAATATCCCTTTGGCTACTTGAAAGGGGCACTGGGTCTAAAGCCTCACGTCGAGAAGCGTCCCTTTGGCCCTGCCAAGCCTCGAAGATATTCCTGAGGTGTCCCTCGTAACTCGACAGGAGTCCTGATGTCACTGGACAAACACGAGTGTTGAAATGCCATCCCCGCCGTAACTTGAGAATATACCCCAGGACCCCGCCGCAACTCGAGAAAAACCATGAGACTTCCCCCTCAAAGCGAGATGAGGCCCGATTCCCCTGCACTGCATGCAGACCAATCCCGTGATCCCCATGAAACATGTAAGGAGCCTCGACTTGCTTGATGGATCTCGAGACAGTCCGCAAGAACACTGTCACAAGTAGAAAGGGACCCTGAGGTCACACCTCCATCACGAAGGAGCTCCATGTACCCCAAATCAGCTCGACATGAGGCCCGATTCCCCTGCCTTGACTCCAAGCCATCCCCAGTTCCCCAGCAAACACGACCAGTGGCTTGACTTCCTTTAAGCAACTCCAGAGGTTCCCCGAGAAAAACGTGCCAGCCTAGAGGAACACCAATTCAGCAATGCAAATCGAGGAATGCTCCGTGGACCCAATTTGACTGGAGATGAGAGCTGATTGGCTTAGAATCAAGACGTATGCCAACTTTCCATAAGACCCTCAAGGGGAGGCTGCTCTTAGCAGTAGGTGTGAGGGAGGGACCCTGAGTTTGCTGCCTCAAGTGGAATATACACCGAGAAGCCCTGACTCGAAAGCAGGCCGGGAGTCCTTTCTGAGGCTTGAATACAGTTTCATCTTTCATCTCACAAGGTGAAGGGATGTCTGAATCCCCTGTGCAGTTCCTAGAGAAAGCCCTAGTTCCCCGACTCCTTTCGATGGAATGCCTCACATACCTTTGACACCTAAAACGGCACGCAGAGTTCTCTGCTTCAAAATGTGACGATGCCTGACTCGTCTTGAACATTGACATGAATCCCAATATCCCTGTGGCTACTGCAAAGGGACCCTGGGTCTCTCTCCTCACCTCGAGGGGCGTCCCTTTGGCCCTGCCAAGCCTCGAAGACATTCCTGAGGTGTCCCTCGTAACTCGACAGAAGTCCTGACATTGCTGGAAAAACACGAGTGTTGAAGGGCCATCCCCGCAGTAACTCGAGAATATACTCCAGGTCCCCGCCGCAACTCGAGAAAAAACATGAGACTTCTCCCCCAAAGTGAGATGAGGCCCGATTCCCCTGCACTGCATGCAGAGCAATCCCGTGATCACCATGAAACTTTTAAGGAGCCTCGACTTGCTTGATGGATCTCGGGAGAGTCCGAAAGAACACTGTCACAGGTACAGAGGGATCCTGAGGTCACACCAGCAACCGAAGGAGCTCCAAGTACCCCAAATCAACTCGAAGTGAAGCCCGATTCCACTGCCTTGACTCCAGAGCCATCCCCCGTTCCCCATCAAACACGACCAGTGGTTTGACTTCCTTTAGGCAACTCCAGATTTTCCCAGAAAACAACGTGCCAAGCCTAGAGGAATACCAAGTTCAGCAGAGCAACTCGAAGAATGTTCCGTGTACACCATATTGCCTGAGGATGAGAGCTGATTGCCTGGCTTAGATACAAGACGTATGCCAACTTATTATAAGCCCGTCAAGGGGATGCTGCTCTCAGCAGTAGGTGTGAGGGAAGGACACTGAATTTGGTGCCTCAAGTGGAATATACACCGAGAATCCATGACGTGAAAGGAGCCGGATTTCCCTGCAGAGGCTTGAATAAAGGCTCATCTTTCATCTCACAAGGTGAAGGGATGTCTGCATACCCTGTGGAGTCCGTAGAGAAAGACCTAGTTCCCCGAATCCTTTCAATGGAATGCCTCACATGCCTTTGACACCTCGAGCGGAACACAGAGTTCTCTGCTTCAAAAGGTGACGATGCCTGACTCCTCTTGAACATTGACAGGTATACCAATATCCTTGTCGGTACTGGAAAGGGACACTGGGTCTCCCACCGCACCTTGAGAAGCGTCCCTTTGGCCCTGCCTAGCCTTGAAGAGATTCCTGAGGTGTCCCTCGTAACTAAACTGGAGTCCAGACGTAGCTGGACAAACACGAGTGTTGAAGACCCATTACAGCCGTAACTCGAGAATATACCACAGGTCCCTGCTGCAACTCGAGAAAAACCATGAGACTTCCCCCTCAAAGCAAGTTGAGGCCCGATTCCCCTTCACTGCATGCCGAGCAATCCCGTGATCCTCATGAAACATGTAAGGAGCCTCGACTTCCTTGATGGATCTCGAGACAATCCGCAAGAACACTGTCACAAATATAGAGGGAAACTGAGGTCACACCAGCATCGCGAAGGAGCTCCATGTACACCAAATCAAATCGAGATGAGGCCCGATTCCCTTGCCTTGACTCCAGAGACATCACCAGTTCCCCAGCAAACACGACAAGTGGCTTGACTTCCTTTAAGCAACTCCAGAAGTTCCCCGAGAAAAACGTGCCAAGCCTAGAGGAACACCAAGTTCAGCAGAGCAACTCGAGAAATGATCCGTGGACACCAAACTGACTGGAAATGAGAGCTGATTGCCTTGCATAGACTCAAGACGGATGCCAACTATCCACAGCCCCTCAAGAGGAGGTTTCTCTCAGCAGTAGGTGTGAGGGAGGGACCCTGAGTTTGCTGCTTCAAGTGGAGTATACACCGAGAAGCCCTGACTCGAAAAGAGGGCGGGTTTCCTTGCAGTGGCTTGAATACAGGCTCCTCTTTCACTTCACAAGGTGAAGGGATGTGTGAATCCCCTGTGGAGTCCCTAGAGAAAGGCCTAGTTCCCCGATTCCTTTCGACGGAATGCCTCACATGCTTTTGACACCTCGAGCGGCATGCAGAGTTCACTGCTTCAAAAGGTGACGATGCCTGGCTCCTCTTGAACATTGACAGGAATCCCCATATACTGTGGTTACTGGAAAGGCAACCTGGGTCTCCTGATTCACTTCGAGAAGCGTCCCTTTGGCCCTGCCAAGCCTCGAAGACATTCCTGAGGTGTCCCTCGTAACTCGACAGGTGTCCTGACGTCGCTTTAATAACAAGAGTTTTGAAGGGCCATCCCCCCATATCTCGAGAATATACCCCAGTTCCCCGCGTCAACTCGAGAAAAACCATGAGATTTCCACCACAAAGTGAGATGAGGCCCGATTCCCCTGCACTGCATGCAGAGCAATCCCGTGATCCCCATGAAACATGTAAGGAGCCTGAACTTGCTTTATGGATCTCGAGACAGTCCGCAAGAACACTGTCATAAGTACAGAGTGACCCTGCGGTCACACCAGCATCGCGAAGTAGCTCCATGTATCCCAAATCAACTCGACTTGATACCCGATACCCCTGCCTTGACTCCAGAGACATCCCCCGATCCCCATCAAACACAACCAGTGGTTTGACTTCCTTTAGGCAACTCCAGAGTTTCCCAGAGAACAACGTGCCAAGCCTAGAGGAATACCAAGTTCAGCAGAGCAACACGAGGAATGCTTCATGGACCCCAAAATGCCTGGAGATGAGAGCTGATTGCCTGGCTTAAACTCAAGATGTATGCCAACTTTCCACAAGCCCTTCAAGAGGAGGTTTCTCTAACCAGTAGGTGTGAGGAAAGGACCCTGAGTTTGCTGCCTCAAGTGGAATATACACTGAGAAGCCCTGACTCGAAAGGAGGCCGGGTTTCCTTGCAGTGGCATGAATACAGGCTCCTCTTTCATCTCAGAAGGTGAAGCGATGTCTGAATCCCCTTTGGAGTCACTAGAGAAAGACCTAGGTCCCCGACTCCTTTCGACGGAATGCCTCACATGCCTTTGACACATCGAGCGGCATGCAGAGTTCACTGCTTAAAAAGGTGACGATGCCTGACTCCTCTTGAACATTGACAGGAATCCCCATATACTGTGGCTACTGGAAAGGGACCCGGGCTCTCCTGATTCACCTCGAGAAGCGTCCTTTTGGCCCTGCCAAGCCTCGAAAACGTTCCTGAAGTGTCACTCGTAACTTGACAGGAGTTCTGACGTCGCTAGAATAACAAGTGTGTTGAAGGGCCATCCCTGCCGTTACTCGAGAATATACCCCAGTTCCCAGTCTCAACTCGAGAAAATCCATGAGATTTACCCCCCAAAGTGAGGTGAGGCCCGATTCCCTTGCAGTGTATGCAGAGCAATCCCTTGATCCACATGAAACATGTAAGGAGCCACGACTTGCTTGATGGATCTCTAGATAGTCCTCAAGAACACTGTCACAAGTACAGACGAACCCTGAGGTCACACCAGCATCGCGAAGGAGCTCCATGTAACCCAAAAAAACTCGAGATGACGCCCGATTCCCCTGCCTTGACTCCAGAGCCATCCACCATTCCCCATCAAACACGACCAGTGGTTTGACTTCCTTTTGGCAACTCCAGAGTTTCCCAGAGAACAACGTGCCAAGCCTAGAGGAACACCAAGTTCAGCAGAGGAACTCAAGGAATGCTCCGTGGACACCAAATTGACTGGAGATGAGAGCAGATTGCTAGCTTAGATTCAAGGCGGAGGCCAACTATCCACAAGCCCCTCAAGAGGAGGTTTCCCTCAGCAGTAGGTGTGAGGGAGGGACGCTGAGTTTGCTGCCTCAAATGGAGTATACACCGAGAAGCCCTGACACGAAAAGAGGCCAGGTTTCCTTGCAGTGTCTTGAATACAGCCTCCTCTTTCATCTCAGAAAGTTAAGGGATGTCTGAATCCCCTTTGGAGTCCATAGAGAAAGGCCTAGTTCCCCGATTCCTTTCGACGGAATGTCTCACATGCATTTGACACCTCGAGCGGCATGCAGAGTTCACTGCTTCAAAAGGTGACGATGCCTGACTCCTCTTGAACATTGACAGGAATCCCCATATACCGTTGTTACTGGAAACGCAACCTGGGTCTCCTGATTAACCTCGAGAAGCGTTCTTTTGGCGCTGCCATGCCTCGAAGACATTCCTGAGTTTTCCCTCGTAACTCGACAGGAGTCCTGACGTCGCTTTAATAACAAGAGTGTTGAAGGGCCATGCCCGCCATATCTCGAGAATATACCCCAGTACCCCGCGTCAATTCAAGAAAAACCATGAGATTTCCCCCACAAAGTCAGATGAGGCCCGGTTCCCCTGTACTGCATGCAGAGCAATCCCGTGATCCCCATGAAACATATAAGGAGCCTCGACTTGCTTGATGGATTTCTAGATAGGCCTCAAGAACACTGTCACAAGTACAGACGGACCCTGAGGTCACACCAGCATCGCGAAGGAGCTTCATGTAACCCAAAAAAACTCGAGATGAGGCCCGATTCCCCTGCCTTGACTCCAGAGCCATCCACCATTCCCCATCAAACACGACCAGTGGTTTGACTTCCATTAGGCAACTCCAGAGTTTCCCAGAGAACTACGTGCCAAGCCTAGAGGAATACCAAGTTCAGCAGAGCAACACGAGGAATGCCCTGTCGACCCCAAATTGCCTGGAGATGAGAGCTGATTGCCTGGCTTAGACTCAAGACATATGCCAACTTTCCACAAGCCCCTCAAGAGGAGGCTTCTCTCACCAGTAGGTGTGATGGAGGGACCCTGAGTTTGCTGCCTCAAATGGAATATACACTGAGAAGCCCTGACTCGAAAGGAGGCCGGGTTTCCTTGCAGTGGCATGAATACAGGCTCCTCTTTCATCTCAGAAGGTGAAGGGATGTCTGAATCCCCTTTGGAGTCACTAGAGAAAGACCTTGTTCCCCGACTCCTTTCGACGGAATGCCTCACATGCCTTTGACACCTCGAGCGGCATGCAGAGTTCACTGCTAAAAAAGGTGACGATGCCTGACTCCTCTTGAACATTGACAGGAATCCCCATATACTGTGGCTACTGGAAAGGGACCGTGGGTCTCCTGATTCATTTCGAAATGCATCCCTTTGGCCCTGCCAAGCCTCGAAAACATTCCTGAGGTGTCACTCGTAACTTGACAGGAGTTCTGACGTCGCTAGAATAACAAGAGTGTTGAAGGGCCATCCCTGACGTTACTCGAGAATATACCCCAGTTCCCCGCCTCAACTCGAGAAAATCCATGAGATTTCCCCCCCAAAGTGAGATGAGGCCCGATTCCCCTGCACTGCATGCAGAGCAATCCCGTGATCCCCCTGAAACATGTAAGGAGCCTCGACTTGCTTGATGGATCTCAAAACAGTCCGAAAGAACACAGTCAAATGTACAGAGGGACCCTGAGGTCACACCAGCATCGCGAAGGAGCTCCATGTACCCCAAATTAACTCGAGATGAGGCCATCTTCCCCTGCCTTGACTCCAGAGCCATTCCCCGTTTCCCATCAAAGACGACCAGTGGTTTGACTTCCTTAAGAAATCTCCAGAGTTTCCCAGAGAACAACGTGCCAAGCCTAGAGGAATACAAGTTGAGCAGAGCAACTCGAGGAATGCTCCGTGGACACCAAATTGCCTGGAACTGAGAGCTGATTGCCTGGCTTACACTCAAGACTTATGCGAACATACCATAACACCCTCAAGGCGAGGCTGCTCTCAGCAGTAGGTGTGAGGGAGGGACCCTGAGTTTGCTGCCTCAAGTGGAATATACACCGAGAAACCATGACTCAAAAGCAGGCCGGGTGTCCTTGCAGAGGCTTGAATACAGGCTCATCTTTCATCTCACAAGGTGAAGGGATGTCTGAGTCCACTGTGCAGTCCCTAGATAAAGCCCTAGTTCCGCGACTCCTTTCGACAGAATGCCTCACATGCCTTTGACACCTCGAGGGGCACGCAGAGTTCTCTGCTTCAAAAGGTGACGATGCCTGACTCCTCTTGAACACTGACAGGAATCCTAATATCCCTGTCGCTACTGGAAAGGGACCCTGCGTCTCCCCCCTCACCTCGAGAAGCGTCCCTTTGGCCCTGCCAAGCCTTGAAGAGATTCCTGAGGTGTCCATCGTAACTAAACAGTAGTCCAGCCGTTGCTGGACAAACACGAGTGTTGAAGACCCATTACAGCCGTAACTCTAGAATGTACCACAGGTCCCTGCCGCAACTCGAGAAAAACCATGAGACTTCCCCCTCAAAGCGAGATGAGGCCCGAGTCCCCTGCACTGCATGCCGAGCAATCCCGTGATCCCCATGAAACATGTCAGGAGCCACGACTTCCTTGATGGATCTCGAGACAATCCGCAAGAACACTGTCACAAGTATAGAGGGACCCTGAGGTCACCCCAGCATCGCTAAGGAACTCCATGTACACCAAATCAACTCGAGATGAAGCCCGATTACCCTGCCTTTACTCCAGAGACATCACCAGTTCCCCAGCAAACACGACAAGTGGCTTGATTTCTTTAAGCACCTCCAGAATTTCCACGAGAACAACGTGCCAAACTTAGAGGAACACCAAGCTCAGCAGAGCAAGTCGAGGAATGTTCTTTGGACCCCAAGTTGCCTGGAGATGAGAGCTGATTGCCTGGCTTAGACTCAAGACATATGCCAACTTTCCACAAGCCCCTCAAGAGGAGGCTTCTCTCACCAGTAGGTGTGAGGGAGGGACCCTGAGTTTGCTGCCTCAAGTGGAATATACACTGAAAAGCCCTGACTCGAAAGTAGGCCGGGTTTCCTTGCAGTGTCATGAATACAGGCTCCTCTTTCATCTCAGAATGTGAAGGGATGTCTGAATCCCCTTTGGAGTCACTAGAGAAAGACCTAGGTCCCCGACTCCTTTCGATGGAATGCCTCACAGGCCTTTGACACCTCGAGCAGCATGCAGAGTTCACTCCTAAAAAAGGTGACGATGCCTGACGCCTCTTGAACATTGACAGGAATCCCCATATACTGTGGCTACTGGAAAGGGACCGTGGGTCTCCTGATTCACCTAGAAAAGGGTCCCTTTGGCCCTACCAAGCCTCGAAAACATTCCTGAGTTGTCACTCGTAACTCGACAGGAGTTCTGACATCACTAGAATAACAAGAGTGTTGAAGGGCCATCCCTGCCGTTACTCGAGAATATACCCCAGTTCCCCGCCTCAACTCGAGAAAATCCATGAGATTTCCCCCCCAAAGTGAGATGAGGCCCGATTCCCCTGTACTGCAAGCAGAGCAATCCCGTGATCCCCATGAAACTTGTAAGGAGCCTTGATTTGCTTGATGGATCACGAGAAAACCCGCAAGAACACTGTCACAGGTACGGAGAGATACTGATGTCACACCAGCATAGCGAAGGGGCTCCATGTACCCCAAATCAACTCGAGATGAGGCCCGATTCCCCGGCCTTGACTCCAGAGCCATCTCCCGTTCCCCATCAAACACGACCTGTGGCTTGACTTCCTTTTGGCAATTCCAAAAATTTCCCGAGAACAACGTGCGAAGCCAAGAAGAATACCAAGATCAGCGGAGCAACTCGAGGAATGCTCCGTGGACACCAAATTGCTTGGAGATGAGAGCTGATTGCCTGGCTTAGACTGATCACGTATGCCAACTTTCCACAAGGCCCTCAAGAGGAGGCATCTCTCAGCAGTTTATGTGAGGGAGGGACCCTGAATTTGCTGCCTCAATTTCAATATACACAGAGAAGCCCTGATTCGAAAGGAGGCCGGGTTTCTTTGAAGGGGCTTGAATACAGACTCCTCTTTCATCTCACAATGTGAAAGGATGTCTTAATCCCCTGTGGAGTCCCTAGAGAAAGCCCTATGTACCCGACTCCTTTCGACGGAATGCCTCACATGCCTTTGACACCTCGAGGGGCACACAGAGTTCATTGCTTTAAATGTGAGGATGCCTGCCTCCTCTTGACCATTGACAGGAATATCAATATCCCTGTGGCTACTGGAAAGGGAAAGTGGGTCTCGCGCCTCACCTCGAGAAGAGTCCCTTTGGCCCTGCCAATCCTCGAATAGATTCCTGAGGTGTCCCTCGTAACTTGACAGGAGTCCTGACGTCGCTGGACAAACACGAGTTTTGAAGGGCCATCCCCACCGTAACTCGAGAATATAACCCAGGTCCCAGACGTAACTCGAGAAAAATTATGAGACTTCCCCCTCAAAGCGAGATGAGGCCCGATTCCCCTACACCGCATGCAGAGCAATCCCTTGATCCCCATGAAACATGTAAGGAGCCTCGACTTGCTTGATGGATCTCGAGACAGTCTGCAAGAACACTTTCACAAGTATAGAGGGACCCTGAGGTCACACCAGCACCCCGAAGGAGCTCCATGTACCCCAAATCAACTCGAGATGAGGCCTGATTCCCCTTCCTTGACTACAGAGCCATCCCCTGTTCCCCATCAAACACGACCAGTAGCTTGACTTCCTTTAGGCAACTCCAGAGGTTCCCCGAGAACACCGTGCCAAGTCTAGAGGAATACCAAGTTCAGCAGAGCAACTCGAGGAATGCTCTGTGGACCCCAAATTGCCTGGAGATGAGAGCTGATTGCCTGGCTTAGACTCAAGACGGATGCCAATTTTCCACAAGCCCGTCAAGAGAAGGATTCTCTCAGCAGTAAGGGTGAGGGAGGGACCCTGAGTTTGCTGCCTAAATTGGAATATAGACCGAGAAGCCCTGACTAGAAAGGAGGCCGGGTTTCATTGAAGGGGCTTTAATACAGGCTCCTCTTTCATCTCACATTGTGAAAGAATGTCTGAATCCCCTGTGGAGTCCCTAGAGAAAACCCTAGGTCCCCGACTCCTTTCGACGGAATGCCTCTCATGCCTTTGACACCTCGAGCGGCACACAGAGTTCATTGCTTCAAAGGGGACGATGCCTGCCTCCTCTTGACCATTGACAGGAATACCAATATCCCTGTGGCTACTGGAAAGGGAAAGTGGGTCTCACGCCTCACCTCAAGAAGCATCCCTTTGGCCCTGCCAAGCCTCGAATAGATTCCTGATGTGTCCCTCATAACTCGACAGGAGTCCTGACGTCGCTGGACAAACATGAGTGTTGAAGCGCCATCCCTGAGATAACTTGAGAATATAGCCCTGATCCCCGCCGCAACTCGAGAAAAACAATGAGACTTCCCACTCAAAGCCAGATGAGGCCCGATTCCCCTGCACTGCATGCAGAGCAATCCTGTGATCCCCATGAAACATGTAAGGAGCCTCGACTTGCTTGATGGATCTCGAGACAATTCGCAAGAACACTGTCACAAGTACAGAAGGACCATGAGGTCACACCTCCAACGCGAAGGAGCTCCATGTACACTAAATCAACTCGAGGAATGCTCCGTGGATCCCAAATTGCCTGGTGATGAGGGCTGATTGCCTGGCTTAGACTCAGGACATATGCCAATTTTCCACAAGCCCCTCAAGAGGAGGCTTCTCTCAGCAGTAGGTGTGCGGGAGGGACCCTGAGTTTGCTGCCTCAAGTGGAATATACACCGAGAAGCCCTGACTAGAAAGGAGGCTGGGTTTCTTGCACTGGCTGGAATACAGGCTCCTCTTTCATCTCACAAGGTGAAGGGATGTCTGAATCCCCGTTGGAGTCACTAGAGAAAGCCCTAGGTCCCCAACACCCTTGCGACGGAATGCCTTATATGCCTCTGACACCTTGAGCGGCACACAGAGTTCACTGCTTCAAAATGCAACGATGCCTGATTCCTCTCGAACAATAACAGGAATCCCTATATCCCTGTGTCTGGTGGAAAGGGACGCTGCGTCTTCCGCCTCACCTCGAGAAGCGTCTCTTTGGCCCTTCCAAGCCTCGAAGAGATTCCTGAGTGTCCCTCATAACTCCACAGACGTCCAGAAGTCGCTGGACAAACACTAGTGTTGAAGGGAGTTCCCCGCCATAACTCGAGAATTTATCCCAGGACCACGCCGCAACTCCAGAAAAAACATGAGACATCCCACTCAAAGCGAGATGAGGCCCGATTCCCCTGCACTGCATTCAGAGCAATCCCGTGATCCCCATGAAACATGTAAGGAGCCTCGACTTGCTTGATGGATCTCGAGAGAGTGGACAAGAACACTCTCACAAGTCGAGAGGGACCCTGAGGTCAAACCTGCATCGCGAATGTGTCCATGTTCCCAAAATCAACTCGAGATGAGGCCCGATTCCCCTGCCTTAATTCCAGAGCCATCTTCCGTTCCCCATCAAACATGACCAATGGCTTTAGGCAACTCAAGTGTTTCCCGGCGAACAACGTGCCAAGTCTAGAGGAATACCAAGTTCAGCAGAGCAACTCGAGGAATGCTCCGTGCACCACAAATTGCCTCGAGATGAGAGCTGATTGCCTGGCTTAGACTCAAGACGTATTCCAATTTTCCACAAGCCCGTCAAGGGATGGCTTCTCTCAGCAGTATATGTGAGGGAGGGACGCTGAGTTTGCTGCCCCAAGGGGAATATACACCGAGAAGCCCTGAATCGAAAGAGGGCTGGGTTCCATTGCAGTGGCTTGAAGACAGGCTACTCTTTTATCTCACAAGATGAAGCAATGTCTGAATCCCCTGTGGAGTTTCTAGAGAAAGCCCTAGGTCCCCGACTTCTTTGGACGGCATGCCTCACATGCCTTTGACACTTCGAGCGTCACACAGATTTCATTGCTTCAAAAGGTGACGATGCCTTTCTCCTCTTGAACATTGACAAGAATCCCAATATTGCTGGGCTACTGGAAGGGACCCTGGGTCTCTCGCCTCACCTCGAGAAGCGTCCCTTTGGCCCTGCCAAGCCTCGAAGAGATTCCTGAGGTGTCCCTCTTTACTAGACAGGAGTCCTGACGTCCCTGGACAAGCACGAGTTTTGAAGGGCCATCCCCGCCGTAACTCGAGAATATACACCAGGTCCCCGCCGCAGCTCGAGAAAAACCATGAGACTTCACCCTCAAAGCGAGATGAGGCCCGATTCCCCTGCACTGCATCCAGAGCAATCCCGTGATCCCCACGAAACATGTAAGGAGCCTCGACTTGCTTAATGGATCTCGAGACAATCCGCAAGAACACTGTCACAAGTACAGAGGGACCCTGAGATCACACCAGCATTGCTAAGGAGCTCCAAGTACCCAAAATCAACTCAAGATGAGGCCGGATTCCCCTGACTTGACTCCAGACCATCCCTCGTTCCCCATCAAACACGACCAGTGGCTTGACTTCCTTTAGGCAACTCCAGAGGTTCCCCGAGAACAATATGCCAAGCCTAGAAGAATACCAAGTTCAGGAGAGCAACTCGAGGAATGCTCAGTGAACCCCAAATTGCCTGAGATGAGAGCTGATTGCCTGGCTTAGATTCAACACGTATGCGAACTTTCCTCAAGTCCATCAACAAGAGGTTTCTCTCAGCAGTAGGTGTGAGGGAGGGACCCAGAATTTGCTGCCTCAAGTGGAATATACACCGAGAAGCCCTGACTCGAAAGGAGGCCGGGTTTCCTTGCAGTGGCTTAAATACAGACTCATCTTTCATCTCATAAGGTGAAGGGATGTCTGAATCCCCCCTGGAGTCCCTAGAGAAAGCCCAAGGTCCCCGACTACTTTCGACGGAATGCTTCACATGCCTCTGACACGTCGAGAGGCACGCAGAGCTCACTGCTTCAAAAGGTGACGATGCCTGACTCCTCTTGAACATGGACAGGAATCCCAATATCCCTGTGGCTACTGGAAAGGGACCCTGGGTCTCCCACCTCACCTCGAGAAGCGTCCCTTTGGGCTTGCCAAGCCTCGAAGAGATTCCTGAGGTGTCCCTCGTAACTCGACAGTAGTCCTGACGTCGCTGGACAAGCACTAGTTTTTAAGGTCCATTCCCGCCGTAACTCGAGAATATATCCCAGGTCCCCACGGCAACTCGAGAAAAACCATGAGACTTCCCCCTCAAAGCGAGATGAGGCCCGATTCCCCTGCACTGCATGTAGAGCAATCCCGTGATACCCACGAAACATGTAAGGAGCCTCGACTTGCTTGATGGATCTCGAGAAAATCCGCAAAAACACTGTCACAAGTACAGAGGGACACTGAAATCACACCAGCATCGCGAAGGAGCTCCATGAACCCCAAATCAATTCGAAAATTGGCCCGATTCCCCTGACTTGACTGCAGAGCCACCCCCCGTTCCCCATCAGACACGACCAGGGGCTTGACTTCCTTTAGGCAACTCCAGAGGTTTCCCGAGAACAACGTGCCAAGCCTAGAGGAATACCAAGTTCAGCAGAGCAACTCGAGGAATGCTCCGTGGACCCAATTTGACTGGAGATGAGAGCTGATTGCCTGGCTTAGACTCAAGGCGTATGCCAACTTTCCACAAGACCCTCAAGAGGAGGCTTCTCTCAGCAGTAGATGTGAGAGAGGGACCCTAAGTTTGCTGTCTCAAGTGGAATATATACCGAGAAGCCCTGATTCGAAAGGAGGCCTGGTTTCCTTGCAGTGGCTTCAATACAGCCTCATCTTTCATCTCACATAGTGAACGGATGTCTGAATCCCCTGTGTAGTCCCTAGAGAAAGCCCTAGGTCCCCGACTCCTTTCGACGGAATGCCTCAAATGCCTTTGACACCTCGAGCGGCACGCAGAGTTCACTGCTTCAAAAGATAACGACGCCTGACACCTTTTGAACATTGAAAGGAATACCAATATCCCTGTGGCTACTGGAAAGCTACCCTTGGTCTCCCGCCTCACCTCGAGAAGCCTCCCTTTGGCCCTGCCAAGCCTCGAAGAGATTCCTGAGGTGTCCCTCATAAGACGAGAGGAGTCCTGACGTCGCTGGGCAAAAAAGGAGTTTTGAACGGCCATCCCCGCCGTAACTCCAGAATATACCCCAGGTACCCGCAGCAACTCGAGAAAAACCATGAGACTTCCCCCGCAAAGCGAGATGAGGCCCGATTCCCCTGCACTGCATGCAGAGCAATCCCGTGATCCCCATGCAACATGTAAGGAGCCTCGACTTGCTTGATGGATCTCGAGACAATCCGCAAGAACACTGTCACAAGTAGAGAGGGACCCTGAGGTCACACCAGCATCGCGAAGAAGCTCCATGTAGACCAAATCAACTCGAGATGAGGCCTGATACCCCTGCGTTGACTCCAGAGCCATCCCCCGTTCCCCATCAAACACGACCAGGGGCTTGAGTTTTTTACGCAACTCCAGAGGTTCCCCGAGAGCAACGTGCCAAACATAGTTGAATATCACATTCAGCAGAGCAACTCCAGGATTGCTCCGTGCACCCCAAATTGCCTGGAGATGAGAGCTGATTGCCTGGCTTAAACTCAAGACGTATGCCAACTTTCCACAGGCCCCTCAAGAGGAGGCTTCTCTCAGCAGTAGGTGTGAGGGAGGGACCCTGAGTTTGCTGCCTCAAGTGGAATATACACCGAGAAGAACTGACTCGAAAGGAGGCCGGGTTTCCTTGCAGTGGCATGAATACAGGCGCATCTTTCATCTCAAAAGGTGAACGGATGTCTGAATCACCTGTGGAGTCCCTATAGAAAGCCCTAGGTCCCAGACTCCTTTCGATGGAATGCCTAACATGCCTTTGACACCTCGAGCGGCACGCAGAGTTCACTCCTTCAAAAGGTAACGAAGCCTGATTACTCTTGAACATTGACTGGAATACCAATATCCCTGTGGCAACTGGAAAGGGACCCTGAGTCTCCCGCTTCACCTCGAGAAGCGTCCCTTTGGCCCTTCCAAGCCTCGAAGAGATTCCTGAGGTGTACCTCGTAACTAGAGGGGAGTCCTTATGTCACTGGACAAACACGAGTGTTGAAGGGCCATCCCCGCCGTAACTAGAGAATACAACCCAGGTCCCCACCGCAATTCGAGAAAAACCATGAGACTTCCCCCTCAAAGCGAGATGAGGCCCGATTCCCCTGCACTGCATGCAGAGCAATCCCGTGATCCCCATGAAACATGTAAGGAGCATCGACTTCCTTGACGGATCTCAAGTGAGTCCCCAAGAACACTGTCAGAAGTCTTCAAGGAGCCTGAGGTCACCCCAGCAACGCGAAAGAGTTCCATGTACCCCAAATAAACTCGAGATGAGGTCCGATTCCGCTGCATTGAGTTCTGAGCCATCCCCCATTTCCCATCAAACACGACCAGTGGCCTGACTACCTTTAGGCAATTCCAGAGGTTACCCGAGAACACCGTCCCAAGTATAGAGGAACAGCAAGTTCAGCATAGCAACTCGAGGAATGCTCTTGTACCCCAAATCGTCTCGAGATGAGAGCTGATTCTCTGGCCTAGACGCAAGACGTATGCCAACCTTCCACAAGCCGCTCAAGAGGAGGCTTCTCTCAGCAATAAATGTGAGGGAGGGACCCTGAGTTTGCTGCCTCAATTAGAATATACACCGAGAAGCCCTGACTCGAAAGGAGGCCGGGTTTCCTTGCAGTGGCTTGAATACAGGCTCATCTTTCATCTCACAAGTAGAAGGGATGTCTGAATCCCCTGTGGAGTCCCTAGAGAAAGCCCAAGGTCCCCGCCTCATTTCGACACAATGCCTCACATGCCTTTGACACCTCGAGAGGCACGTGGAGTTCACTGCTTCCAAAAGTGACGATGCCTGACTTCTCTTGTACATTGAGACGAATCCCAATATTTCTGTGGCTACTGGAAAGGGACCCTATGTCTCCCGCTTCAGCTTGAGAAGCATCCCTTTTGCCTGTCAAGCCTCGCAGAGATTCCTGAGGTGTCCCTCATAACTAGACAGGAGTCCCGACGTCACTGAACAAACACGGGTTTTGAAGGGCCATCCCCGCCGTAACTCAAGAATATACCCCAGGTCCCTGCCGCAGCTCAAGAAAAACCATGAGACTTTCCCCTCGAAGTGAGATGAGGCCCGATTCTCCTGCATTGCATGCAGAACAATTCCGTGATCCCCATCAAGCATGTAAGGAGCCTCGACCTGCTTGACGGATCTCGAGAGATTCCCCAAGAACACTGTCACACGTCTAGAGGGACCCTGAGGTCACCCCAGCAACGTGAAGGAGCTCCATGTACCCCAAATCAACTCGAGATGAGGCCCGATTCTCCTGTATTGACTCCAGAGCCATCCCCCGTTCCCCATCAAACACGACCAGTGGCCTGACTTCCTTTACGCAACTCCAGAGATTCCCCAAGAACACCGTCTCAAGTCTAGAGGAACAGCAAGTTCAGCACAGCACCTCAAGGAATGCTCCTTTTCCCCGAAATCATCTCGAGATAAGAGCTGATTCCCTGGCTTAGACGCAAGACGTATGCCAACGTTCCACAAGCCCCTCATTGGAGGCTTCTCTCAGCAGTATGTGAGGGAGGGACCCTGAGTTTGCTGCCTCAAGTGGAATACACACCGAGAAGCCCTGACTCGAAAGGAGGCCGGGTTTCCTTGCAGTGGCTTGAATACAGGCTCATGTTTCATCTCCCAAGGAGAAGGGATGTCTGAATCCCCTGTGGAGTCCCTAGAGAAAGCCCAAGGTCCCCGCCTCATTTCGACAGAATGCCTCACATGCCTTTGACACTTCGAGAGGCACGCGGAGTTCACTGCTTCCAAAAGTACCGATGCCTGACTACTCTTGTACATTGAGAGGAATCCCAATATTTCTGTGGCTACTGGAAAGGGACCCTGGGTCTGCCCCTCACCTCGAGAAGCGTCACTTTTGCCCTGCAAAGCATTGCAGAGATTCCTGAGGTGTCCCTCATAACTAGACAGCAGTCCCGACGTCGCTGAACAAACACGCCTTTTGAAGGCCCATCCCCGCTGTAACTCAAGAATATACCCCAGGTCCCCGCCGAAGCTCGAGAAAAACCATGAGACTTCCCCTTCGAAGCGAGATGAGTTCCCATTCACCTGCATTGCATGCACAGCAATTCCGTGATCCTCATCAAGCATGTATGGAGCCTCGACTTGCTTGACGGATCTCGAGAGAGTCCCCAAGAACACTGTCACAGGTCTAGAGGGACCCTGTGGTCACCCAAGCAACGTAAAGGAGCTCCATGTACCCCAAATCAACTCGAGATGAGACCCGATTCTCCTGTATTGAGTCCAGTGCCATCCCCCGTTCCCCATCAAACAGGACCAGTGGCTAGACTTCATTTAGACAACTCCAGAAGTTCCCCGAGAACAATGTGCCAAGCCTACAGGAATACTAAGTTCAGCAGAACAACTCGAGGAATGCTCCATGGACCCCAAATTGCCTGGAGATGAGAGCTGATTCCCTGGCCTAGAAGCAAGACGTATGCCCACCTTACACAAGCGCCTAAGGAGGAGGCTTCTCTCAGCAATAGGTGTGAGGGAGGGACCCTGAGTTTGCTGCCTCAAGTGGAATATATACCGAGAAGACCTGACTCAAAAGAAGGCCGAATTTCCTTGCAGTGGCTTGAATACAGGCTCATCTTTCATTTCACAAGGAGAAGGTATGTCTGAAGCAGCTCTAGAGTCCCTAGAGAAAGCCCGAGGTACCCGCCTCATTTCGACGAAATGCCTCACTTGCCTTTGACACCTCGAGAGGCAAGCGGAGTTCACTGCTTCCAAAAGTGACGATGCCTGACTTCTCTTGAACATTGAGAGGAATCAGAATATTTCTGTGGCTACTGGAAAGGGACCCTGGGTCTCCCGCATCACCTCGAGAAGCGTCCCTTTTGCCCTGCCAAGCCTTGCAGAGATTCCTGAGGTGTCCCTCATAACTAGACATGAGTCCCGAATTCACTGAACAAACATGCGTTTTGAAGGGCCATCACCGCCGTAACTCAAGAATATACCCCAGGATCCCGCTGCAACTCGAGAAAAATCATGAGACTTCCCCCTCGAAGTGAGATGAGTCCCCATTCACCTGCATTGCATGAAGAGCAATTCCGTGATCCCCATAAAGCATGTAAGGTGCCTCAACATGCTTGACGGATCTCGAGAGAGTCCCCAAGAACACTGTCACACGTCTAGAGGGACCCTGAGGTCACCCCAGCAACGTGAAGGAGCTCCATGTACCCAAAATCAACTCAAGATGAGGCCCGATTCTCCTGTATTGACTCCAGAGCCTTCCCCCATTCCCCATCAAATACGACCAGTGGCCTGACTTCCTTTACGCAACTCCAGAGATTCCCCAAGAACACCGTCTCAAGTCTAGAGGAACACCAAGTTCAGCACAGCAACTCGAGGAATGCTCCTTTTCCCCTGAATCGTCTCGAGATGAGAGCTGATTCTCTGGTTTAGACGCAAGACGTATGCCAACGTTCCACAAGCCCCTCAAGAGGACGCTTCTCTTAGCAATAGTTGTGAGGGAGGGACCCTGAGTTTGCTGCCTCAAGTAGAATATACACCGAGAAGCCCTGACTCGAAAGGAGGCCGGATATCCTTGCAGTGGCTTGAATACAGGCTCATCTTTCCTCTCTCAAGGAGAAGCGATGTCTGAATCCCCTGTGGAGTCCCTAGAGAAAGCCCAAGGTCCCCGCCTCATTTCGACAGAATGCCTCACATGCATTTGACACCTCGAGAGGCACGTGGAGTTCACTGCTTCCAAAAGTGACGATGCCTGACTCCTTTGTACATTGAGAGGAATTCCAATATTTCTTTGGCTACTGGAAAGGGACCCTGCGTCTCCCGCCTCACCTCGAGAAGCGTCCCTTTTGCCTGCCAAGCCTCGCAGAGATTCCTGAGGTGTCCCTCGTAAATAGACAGGAGTCCCGACGTCGCTGAACAAACACGCGTTTTGAATGGCCATCCCCGCCGTAACTCAAGAATATACCCCAGGGCCCCGCCCCAACTCGAGAAAAACCATGAGACTTTCCCCTCGCTGCCAGATGAGGCCCGATTTCCCTGCATTGCATGCAGAGCAATTCCGTGTTTCCCATCAAACATGAAAGGAGTTTGGACTTCCTGCATGGAACTTCAGAGAGTCCCAAGAATACTGTCACAAGTCTAGAGGGACCCTGATGTCACCGCAGTAACATGAAAGGGCTCCGTGTTCCGCAAATCAACTCGAGATGAGTCCAGATTCCCCTGCATGTGCTCCAGAGCCATCCTGAATTCCCCAGCGAACACGAGAAGTGGATTGACTTCCTTTAAACAACAACAGAGAATGCTCGAGAACACCGTCCAAAGTCCAGAGGAACACCAAGTTCAGCAGAGCAACTCTTCAAGACAAAACTGCTTAGTCCCCTTCCCCTTTCTTGAGATATGGATTGTCTTCTGACCTTGTGACTAACATTACTCCTTGTTCCCTTGGTAACCGTTGCAGTTTGTTTGGTTTGCTGAACTCTAT
The DNA here is from genome assembly GCA_020976825.1 of Odocoileus hemionus. NCBI lineage: Eukaryota > Metazoa > Chordata > Mammalia > Artiodactyla > Cervidae > Odocoileus > Odocoileus hemionus. Next base: position 41,170 of record JAJLRB010001107.1, read on the forward strand.
CATTCCCGAAAGTAGTTTCTTGTACTGCAGCCTGTATATACTCATAAAAAATCATTAAAGCACCTTTGCTCCATTAGAGCTTAGGTTCCTGGGTCTTTTTTTGTCTCTCTCTCTCTTTTTCTCTCTCACTCTCTATCATTTCTGGTTAACTCTCTGGAGCTTGGAGACCCGTCGTGCTCACTTTTCTGCCCGGGCTTCGAAGACCCCTCGAGAAGGCGCCTGGTACGTTAATGATTGGTGCCAGCCCAGTGTCAAGGACAATATTGGTCCTCTGTGTAAACCAAGGGATATCAACCTCTTTCTCTCTTTTACATTCTGA